>WEIV01012187.1:0-14768 GCA_013390005.1 Calyptomena viridis
GGTCATGGGGTGGTGGTGGGTGGCCCTGATGCTGGTGCTGGTCCCCAGGCACCATGGAAACCCTGGCTTGTGGCTGGGGGTGGCCCTAGTGCTCAGCCTCCCTGGGGTGCACCCCTGCCTGGTCTGCTTTATGCCCCCCCTTCAGCGGGCACAGCTCTGCTATGACATTACTGGGGTCTCTGTCAACAACCCCAAAAATAGACAATGCCGGGATACCCTCGTCGAGGCTTCTAAATCCCTCTCCTCCGTCACCGTGGGTATGTCATGGATCCCCAAGGACACCAAACCCAATGGGGATCCCTCCCAAGAACCTCTGTCCTGACTGGCCCCTCCATTCCATTCCTGGCTCCTCTATCCCAAGGGGGACCCCTGCCCTGAACAGCACCCTGTAACCCTCTGGGGTTCCTCACTTTAACCAAGGCCCCCACACTGACACTGACCAGGATCCTGGGGAGTTGAGGACTGCAGGGACACATCCCAGACAAGCTTCCTTGGGACTCAGAGCCATGCCAAGGTTTCCCCAGTCCTGATCTGGACCTCAGGGACCTTTGGGAACCCCAACCCTCCCTGAGATCCTGAGAATCACCCAACCCTGACCAGGGACACACTGGCCCTACTTAGGACCTTAGGAATCCCCAGGGCTACCTGACCCTTCCCAGTATCCCTAAACCCTGTTCAGTACTCTGGGACCCCCTCAGAAACCCCCAGAAGTGCCCAGACCTTACCAGACCCTCCCATCTCTGAAACTCCAACCCTAACTGTACTGATTCCAGTGTCCCTGTTCTGGTTCCAGGGTCAGAGCAGCGTGAGGAACTTCGGGATATCATCATGGATGCTGCGTATTATCTAGAGGAGCAAAAGGACAAGAGTGAGCAGGGGACATGAGGCACTGGGGACAGGATATAGAGGTTTTGAAGGGGCATGGGGTGGAGGTGAAGTATGGAATATATGGAAGTCTGGGAGCTGTAAAGGGATATTTGAGGAATCCTGAGAGTAAATGGGCTTCAAGAGATACAGCTTCTTGGGGGGTTTAAGGGGATATTTGGGGATTTATGGGACTCCAGGAGGGATATGTAGAGTCATGGTCGAGGAAGGGTTTATGGGGATCAGGAAGAGGAGACATTGTCTCATCTGGACATCTGGGTCACCCCAGAGCCCCTTAACAAGTCCCTGCAGGAAGCTATCAAGACAATCTGGGCGAAGGTGAGCCGGCTGGAGAAAGGTATGAGACTAGTGGGGACCCCCACCCTGGGAACTCTGTCCTAGAGAAAGTCCCATGGACTCCATCTGGGCTGGACAAGGGCTGAGCCCTGACAGCTCATCACAAGGATGTGGGTCCCCAGTCTAACACCGCTTCCTCCCCACCAGCTCCCAGCTGCATCCCGCCCTGTGGTGAGTGCCTGTCCCTCTGTCTTGCCCTTCCTTGTCCCCTAGTACATCTCCCACTCCCGTGGGACCACCAAGTCTCTCTTTCCCAGGATTCCAGCTAGCTGCCCGAGTCTTCCGCTGTTCTGCCTGCCGCTTTGTGGACTGTGAGTTTCCCCTGGACTGCCCAGGTATGGAGCCATGACACTGTTGTGTTAAGAGTAAGGAAATCTTGCCCAACTTACCCCCTTTCTTAGGTTGTTTATGTGCTGTTTTTTATGTTTTGGTGAAGCCTGAGTGACTCCAGTCAGCCCTTTGGTTCTGATTGGGGTCAAACAGTCTCGCTTTGCTTTTAAAGGTCTAGGCTAGAAAGATGCAGTGTGTGCTCACTGAGGAGTGGTTGTACCTTGTGGGCACGTAGCTTTTGAGATGGAGGTGTTTTTGGTATTATAGTGAGATTACAATGAACAAAGTTCCTCCAAAGGACAGGATTTCACCACAAAATTAACCAATTAGCAATTAACCAATTGCTAGCTCAACAACTGATATTCTGGATGGAACAGGATATCTCTTGTTGGGAGATTCCGTATGTTTTATCAGCTCCACTGAATTCCCACACCTGTGGTGATCTCAACTGCATGTAAGGTGATCCTTGTATAGTAACTGCATTCCACCCTGGAATTCCACAACTTTCCTTAGGATGTCTATATAATTTTAGTTTCAATAACTTTTCCTCCAGTAATTCTTCCACACGAACTCAGGCACCCAGGCTGGGCTCACCCTCCCTGGAGCCAGGTGCCTCCAGGGCTCTGGGGATGCCCTGTATTTCTCTCCTGTGCTCCCACCCTGAGCACACCTGCCCAGGTGTTCACCTGCCTGTCCCTGCAGCCAGCACAGGAGCACCATCCCGTGTCAGTGCACACACAGGGGTGAGCTCACGAGCCTGGCAATGCTCCCAGTGCAGGACACGTGGACCTACACGGATGAAACCATCGTGCTGCACTGTGATGTGCCCTTCACCATCCCCTCCGGCCAGCCCATCACCTGGATGTTTGCCCCAAATGTGAGTTGCATGTGAGCCTGGAAGGGTGTAAGTAGACATTCTGGGGAGGGCTGGGCATGGGTAGCCAGGCCTGCACACACCCAGCTGTGTGCTCAGCCCACGGGCTGTCACAGGTACGGGACTGCTGCCACTGTAGCTGTGTGTGCTGAAGTAGCAGCTGTGTAAGCACACACAGGATGCTCACTCGTGTGAAGGGTGCACACAAGCATGGGGCAGGTCACTCGTGTGTTTGCAGATCCAGGTGTGCACATGTAGAGTCAAAAAACATAGGGTTGTTTGGTTTGGAAGGGATGTTAAAGCTCATCTTGTTCCAAACCCCTGCTGTGGGCAGGGGACAGGGACAGGCAGGGACACCTTTCACTAGACCAGGTTGCTCCAAGCTCTGTCCAGCCTGGTCTAACTGAACAAGTTGTATTTCCTTAAGGAAGAGCCTGTGCAGCAGTGGGGCAAAATGTTGAGAGGAGATTTAATCCACTAAATAGGTAACAGATGACAGGCAAGATCTGAGTGATGTCCATGTGTTAAAAAAACAAAAGTTTGGGGCTTTTGACATACTTTAGTGCTCTCAGACCTAGAGGAGGAAGTTAACAAAGCCTGGGAGAGAAATTTATTATCGAGAACTGAACACCAGGATTGCAGAATTTATAAACCACAAAGACAGTTATATAAGCCAGAGATGCCCTGAGAAAAAGATAATAAAAAGACTGAAAATGTGGGCTAATTAGCATGAGAAGTGAGAAATCAATAACCAGTAGAAGACAGAATACTAATTCATGGAGAGAACTATGTAACTTGTAAGCTAATGAACACTAATTCCTTTGTTTGCTAAAATATATAAGTAGTTAAAGGTTTTAATAGCTGATATACATGCTTGGTGAAGCAATCCCCACGTATGTCAATGCTGGATAAAGTAATATCAGCTTTCTAACCCAACAATCTGGCTAGAGAGTTTATTTCCCAGTTCCCAGTGACACTGGCCTTAGACACTTCCAGGGATCCAGGGGCAGCCACAGCTTCTCTGGGCACCCTGTGCCGGGGCCTCCCCACCCTCACAGGGAAGAATTCCTTCCTGTGTGCTCAGAATTTCTCCCAGGTTGTGCATCCCTGTGTGTGTGCACACACGGGGCACGAGGAGCACATGCACCAGCAAAGGGTGCAAGAAGCACCAAGGGGATACTTGAGGCATGTGCAGGACACAGGTGCCTTTGCCTACACGTGTTGCTGTTCCCTGTGCCTGCCGAGCTGTGCTGATGAATCCCCTCCGTGCCCCAGCTGCGCACACAGGACCTGACCCTGTTCAAGGAGCTGAAGGGGAATCCAGAGAAGCCCTTCAGCCTGATCGTGGAGCAGCCCGCCCCAGGAACCGTCGCCTGTCGCCTGGGGGAATTTTCCAACCCCATTGTCCGCAAGTTCTTCTACCTCAATGGTGAGCCCGGACAGCTGAGTGCCCCGGGACTGAGTGCCAGACCCCACACACCCGGGTCCATGGGAGGGGTGTGCATGGGGGTGTGGGCAGGGTGCCAGGACTCCCGGGTTCATGGTGGACAGGTGGTTTGGAGCAGGTGTTCCCTGGTCCCTGGTTTCTCTAGGGGTGGTGGGGCACGTGAGACGGAGCGGGGACCCCCAGACTGGGTCTGTGGCTGGAGCAGGTGCTCCAGGGACACCATGGCCTGAGGTGCCTGGGTCCCCACAGTGTCAGAGGGAAGTGTGGAGGAAGAGAAAGGACTCCAGTCTGTGTTCAACACTGTGCTGCACTGGCTCCAGAACGAGACCACACTGCCCCAAGTACCAACGATGGGGGTGGCAGTGGCAGTTGCCTCCACTGTGCTTGTCCTGCTGCTGGTGGTGTGAGTACTCCTGACTCCTGACATACCCTCAAAATCCCCATGGCTTCTGGGGCTCCTCACAGAGCAGCAGGGGTCTCACAAACCCACCCTGGATTCTCAGTCCCTTGGGATTCCCTGCAAGTGCAAGGGGACTCAGGTGTCCAAGGAGGGGCCATAGACTGTCAGACTCCTAAACTCCATGTGCCTTGGGACTCCCATTGCCTTCTGACCCATTCCAGGATCTCTCTCTTGCACCCAGGAACATTCCAGACTGCCTTGCTTCCCCCAGATTCCCTAATTGCCCCTGAAACCCTGCAACTTTTCACTGTTTTCCCCAGAACCCTCACTGTTCCCTTGGGGGCCCCAGTTACAAACAGTGGTCCCAGTTGCCCCCAGGGTCCCATACCTTCACCCTTAGACCCATCAGTTGCTCAAAGGAGGCCACGGTTGCCCCTCGACCCCCCAGATGCCCCGTGTGTACCTGTCCCCCCATACACACCCTGTGATAGGAATACAGGGTGTCCTCCCTGCTTCCCCTCTTTCTCCTTTCCTCCTTCTGTCTCCCAGGGGCATATGGCATTTCGTCTTTGTCCGCCGGACATCCCACGAACATGAACAACAGGGTACCCTGGAGGATTCCAGATCCCTGGATTCAACCTTGGAACCTTGACACATGGATTCATCCCTCAGGACCAAAATTTCTGCACCTGCTTTTCTTGTACTGAGTGTGCGAATGGGAACAGTCTAAAACCAGAAATACAGAGTTCTGATAATCTGAATTATGCTAGTGGTATAAATCTGAGTTTCTTTGGCTTGGGTCAGCATTTCAGCTGCAGTTGGAGCTGCAGAGCTGGTGGTGAAGAAGCCTGAGCTGTGGTCCCCAGGCTGCAGCCCAGCCTCCTGCTCTGCCCTGTCCTGACCCCCCATCTGTCCTCCACTTCCCTCTGTGTGCACCCAGATCTCCTCTGTTTCTCTCCTCAGTACTCAGGTGTCCTCTGTTCCTTTCAGTGTGTGCTAGCAGCTGACTTCCCTCTGAGCACATTCACATCCTTCTATTTCACAAGTTCCCTGTGATTCCATCTGTTACCCTCCACTGATGCTCAGATCCCACCGTCCCTTGTGTGGGTGCTCAGTTCGTATGGGTTCCACCATGATGTCCCAGCCCCTCTGTGCACCCTCAATTCCCTCCAGTTTCCTTCTATGCATACTCAGACCCCCTCTGTATATACTCAGATCCCTGCTGCCACCCTCCATCCGCATGGTTTCGCTCCATTCCTGGGCAGACACTTGGTTTCCTCTGTAGCCATCATCCTGCATGACCAGGCACTCAAACCCAGTGCCCAGAGGCCACAGCTGTCTCATCTGCTTTACAGAAACCTTTCACCAGGCCCATTCAGCTGCCTCCTTGCAGGTCAGGACTGTGGAGTCGAGACTTCTCCTGCTTCCCCCAGATGGAGACCCCTCTGCCATGACCCTCTGCCTGTGTCTTGCACTCCAGAACGCACCAGCTGCTCCAAACACTGTCCCACAACTCCCTGGAAGTCTTGGGGCCGCACCCAGAGCCAGGCTGAGCTGGACAGGAGCAGATTAAACAAGAGCCCCTTGACCTGGCAGGACCTGTTGCAGTGGTGGGAGGTGGGGAGAGCCCCGTGTTTGCTCTTCAACTGGTTGGTGACTGTGGCAGTCAAGTGTTTGTTTACTGAGCTGCACTCTCCAAAGTTCCCAAATACACTGTTCCTGGGGGAAATTCCATCCAAGTCGATAAGCACTCACAGAAGAGACCATTCCAAGGATTCTTGCTGGCATGGGGATTATTTTCCTTGGAGCTCAGGGAGCTGTGCACTCAGAACCACAGGCACCTCCACCTCAGCTGGTATTTTCTGAGGGCACAAAGGAAACCAAGCTGATCTCCTCCTCCAGGAGAAAAGGGGGTAGGACCACTCAGCCCGCCCTCTGCAGAGGGCACTACAAATGCCTCTGTGCGACCCAGTCACTCCAGAGCTCTGTGCTCCGAGGGCATTCCCGCCTGGAGCCATGGGTGAGTACAGGGCTGGGAAGTGGGGGGCTCCTTGCCAGGGATGGGGGGGCCAAAGGGAGAGGTTCCGTGCACTGGTCCTTGCACTGTGAGGAGTGCAGTGGCACCAGTGCCCTTTGAGGGCTCCTGACAC
The DNA here is from genome assembly GCA_013390005.1 of Calyptomena viridis. Lineage (NCBI taxonomy): Eukaryota > Metazoa > Chordata > Aves > Passeriformes > Eurylaimidae > Calyptomena > Calyptomena viridis. The sequence continues at coordinate 6,423 of WEIV01012187.1, forward strand.
CCCTTTGAGCACCAGCAGTGTGTCCCCTGCCTTCTGGCTCCCCCCAGCCAGTCCCTGCTCCAGGGGCCAGGAGTGAAACTTGGCTCACTCCCTTGTTGGGTGCTTTGCCCCACCCCAAACTACCCCATGCTCAACTTGTCAGGGGCAGATCAAGGGCAAAAGGCAAAGTTATCTACCCCTTTGGAAGTTTTCCATCTTGCAGGAAGCAGCCTGATGCTGCCCAGCATTCTTGGTGCTCTCCTGCACCTCACGGGGTCACGTTAACTGTGGTGCTGGAGCCATGGGATGTCTGGCCTCTCTGCAGGGAGGGTCCCATTTCACCTTTCCCCCATCTTTCCCTTTCTAGCAGCCCAGTGCCTTCTGCTCCTTGCTTGCCTGCTGGTCTTGGCTGCTCCAGGCCACTGTGTGCATATGGAAACACTAAATCTCTTCAAGAAATCTCCCTCCAACGCTTCAGCAACTGCTCTGAAGAAAACCAGTAGGTAACATCCTGTGGGAGTCTGGTGTTGTGTGGTTGTGTACAGAGAGCTCTGGGTTGGAAAAGGCCCTGCACTGTCCCTAGCTCTGGCCCTCCTCCAGGAGGAAGGATGGTGGAGAAGTACCTAGTGCAGGCTGCAGTGCTCTGTGTGGGTGTGCTCTGTGCAGGCTGGGAAGGGTCTCTGTGTGCTTGATGGGGTCATTTTTCCCCTGTTCCCTCAGTCACAGGGTCCTCTTCACCTTCCTCCCGGCATGATCCTGTTGAAGTGACACAACCCCTTTTTCAGGAGATCCAAAGGAGCCCATTAGTGCCCATATTCAGTCTTCTGGCCTGATACCAGCATAGCCCAGTGGGTCTGGGGCCTTTCACTGGGGCTGACTCCTGTTAGTGTCCCATATCAAAAAGCAACAGAGGGCTGAGGCAAACCCACTCTCACCTGCAGACCTCTCTGGGCTGGGAGGGCTGATTGTCCCCCAGGATGTCCCTCTCTCCTGCCCAAGGGTGAGACAAGGCTTGTCTTGTTGCACCAGCTTTTGTTCAATCCCCCTCTGTCCTGCTCCAGGTTGGCCCAGGGACTGCAGTGAGCTCACCCCTGGCAGCCCCAGCGGCGTCTACATCATCCATCCCACAGGGCTGCACCCCATCATGGTGTACTGTGAGATGGGTGAGGCAGACGGGGGCTGGACCGTGATCCAGAGGAACCGGCAGGACACGGATATCACCTGGGCAGAGTCCTGGAGCACCTACAAGCACGGCTTTGGGAATGTGCACACCGAGTACTGGCTGGGCACTGAGAACATCCACCAAATCACCAGGCAGAAGGTCTACCAGGTCAGGTTTGTCATCTGGGATGCTTCAAACAACAAGAGGTTCGCAGACTACAATCTCTTCAGTCTGGACGATGAGTCCCAGGGCTACAGGCTGAGGCTGGGGGCACACTCAGGGACAGCAGAAGATGCCATGGATTCAGATAATCCCAGGAAAGTGCACAACAACATGAAGTTCTCCACAAAGGATCGGGATCAGGACACTTACAGAGGGAACTGTGCTTCCCGCTACAGGGGTGGGTGGTGGTACTCGGCGTGTTACTCTGTGAAGCTGAACGTCAAGGGGAGCATCACATGGGGCAGACTGTGCAAGGGGAACTGCAAAGCCTCTGCCATCCTCATCAAACCAGCTCCACACCACTAGAACTCCATCCCCCTTCTGCCCATATGGCCAGACCAGTGCCCTGCTGGGGTCTGTTTGCTGATGGGGGCTCTGTCTGAGTAAGATTGTTCCTTTATATCAAGAGCTGCTTTGTTTTCCTCTTATCCTGAAAAGTAGCAAAGCTTCCTGCTTTGTCTCTGGCTGTTTACCTGTGGTGGGTTTTGGGGGATCATTATTAGAACACATGTTTATAAACACTGCAGTGTCCAAGCATGTTTCTTCTGGGGGCAAAACTGCTCAGAGGCCTAATACCCTCCTGGTCCAGCAAGGTCTTATTCTCTTTTTGCTTTGTGGTATAGATGCTTTCAGCAGAAAAATATCCATCATCACTAGCTACCCTGACCTAAGCTGAGCAGAGCCTGGGGCAGGCCATGGCTGCACCACATCCCTGCTGCAGTCTGTGTTTATCCTGCAGAATAAAATCACTTTCAGACCTACACAGGTGTCCTTCATTTGTGTGGGAACTCGTTGCAACTGCTGCAAGTCTCCTGCCACAAGCAGACCTGAGGCTCCTGGTGAAGTAAGAAAAGGTTTTCAAATGGAAATTTTTTCATGAGAGTCAAGTGAGGAATTAAAGACAAAACTTTCACTTAATGAAGAGAGTTAGATTCCGAGGTGAGGATCTGCCAAAAAGGTAAAGCAGTAGTACATGATCAATAGCAAGCACTGAGGGTGGGAGGGAACCATCAGATCAGTTCAGCCCTGCCAGCCATGACCTAGAACTCACCAGAGACTGCAGGCCAGGCCAACATCATCCTGCCTCTCATTAACGTTGTGAACACTGGGAGGTAACTGGGAGAGAGGACAGGCAAGAAAGGAACAACAGCATTGCAAGGCCACGCAGCACCACATAGTATGTCTGGGCAGGTCTAAGATCCCAACCTGACATGACAGGGATCCCAGAATTTTGAGTTTCTGGATCAGCTTGGGTCTGTATGGGCTTGCTCCAGTGAGATGATATCTCCAAGCACTGGACAGCTCAGCAGTTGACATGATAACTGTGATGTGGTCTGTCCATACTGAGCAGAGTGGGGGGATGTTGGTCTCCCAGTGCTGAGGAGAGTGGGAGATGTTGGTTTCCCAGTGCTGGGGAATATCTCACTGTCTGCTTTTTTGCTAACAGAGCCCAGGAATGCAGCTCAGCATCATTCAGAGCTTGCTCCTGGGCAGGGCGCTGTTTACCAGCAGACCAAAGTCTTTGTCCAGCCTCTCCCCTCCCATTAGGTTGTACATCCAGGCTGGAGCACTAATAGCTTTTTAAAGCAGCAGACACATCTCTCAGTGCAGAAATATTACTCTCGAGTCAGCTCCAACTGGGAAGCCTTTCTCAACCAGCAGCACCCTCGTACCTCCATCTCCCCATGCAGCAGTGCTGCCTGCCCTCAAGTGCCTCCAGGGCAGCCAAGGAATGCTCCTCAGGAACTCCATAGCTCCTCAGGAACACAGCAGTGCCATAGCTCTGCAGGATGCCCTGGGACCTTGGCTCCAGAGCTCTGTGTTGTTCAGTCAGCATTCACATCCACAAACCTTCCTCCAGTTCAGCTTTTCTCACAAAGACTGAGGAGAGGAACTGTGGGTTCTTTCAAGTACTAAGTTGAAACTTCTTCGATCACAAGGGAGCTCCATAGACACATTCTCCCTATGGAGCAGGAAACAATGGGGCTGACTTACCCATATCACTCACACCCTCAGGGGGCCCACTGCCCTCTCCACACTCCAAGCTGTGATGGTTTCTTCCCTTTCCCAGCACAGAGCAACCACCCGGCTATGGACAGGGGCAAACTATGAGTGAGGGCTTTGCAAGGTATGGGCTTTGCGGGCCCTGTTGACAAATTGTAGCCTTACAGCCACAGTCGGTGGCTGGGACAAGCCATTGGAAGGAAAATTGCCTAAGACATTTGCTTTCCCCCAGGTCTGCCACCCTGAAAACCGGGCAGAGTCATCCCCCCACACCTGTGTGCAGGTAGACACAAGGCAGCACAGCCTGGCTCCAGGGTTTATTTCAGCTGATTCCTCCCACCGTGGGTAGCAGAGCGGTGGGGTGTGAGGGGCCCGGGGAGGGAGCAGGGCCTGAGCAAAGCAGGGTTCACTGACTGCGTGGGGAAGGGAACTGGCACCGTGTCCCCCTCCCCAGGACAGGAGCGGGTGCACCCACCCCAAACCAGTGCCTGTGCCCCAGTGCTGGCCAGCACCGCGGCTCTGGGAGAAGCTGCCCGTGTTCCCAGAGCTCCAGGCCGTGGCTCCTGAGCCCCAGAGCCGCCGTGTTTCGGCTGGTGAGATGCAGGAGCTGCGGACAGAGCAGGGTGTGCACCAGGACTGGCACAGGGTGGTGGGCAGGCAGGGAATGGGACACTGAGCTGGGGACAGGGGCACTCCCCCACTCCCGGGGGTCTGGGCACTGCAGCACGGTCAGCACACATCTGTGGGTTTGACCAGGATGAGGGAGGACGAGCAGTCACCATTATCACAGAATCCCGGCCAAACGATGTAGTTTTTGGCATTGAGCAGGACGTTCTGGCACCTGTTGTACCACCACCCCCCGTAGCTCTTGGCGCAGTTCCCACTGTACTGGTCTTGGTCCTTGTCGACAGTGCTGAACTTCATGTTGTCGTGGATGCCCCCTTTCTTGGGGTGGTAGAGGGTCAGGTAGTCGTCCCCATCGCCAGAATGCCGGCCCAGCCTCAGCGGGTACCCACTGGCCTCGCCCTCCACCCTGAAAATGTCATACTCGGCGTAGTGGGTGACGTTGGTTTTGTCCCGCACGACGAAACGCACCTTGTAGGTGCCCTGCTGGGTCAGCAGGTGCAGGTACTCGGTGCCCAGCCAGTAATCGCTGTGCACATTCCCGAAGCCGTACTTGTAGGTGGTCCAGGATTGCTTCCAGTTGAGCTCAGTGTCATGAGAGTTTCTCTGGACAACAGTCCAGCCCTTGCCTTCGGTGTCCATGTCACACCAGACCACGCGCGGGGGGGACCGGGCCGGCTGGATCACGTACACCCCGCTGGGGCTGTTCTTGCGCAGGTGGTTGCAGTCCGGGGGGAACGCTGAGGCTGCCGAGGCAAACACGGGGTGGGGTGGGAGAGAGAAGGATCACGAGTCTGGCAGGGCAACAAGGAGCTCCTGTAGGGCACTGAGGACTCAGGACAAAAAGGGCTAGTTCTGTCGGTGGGTTTTTTAACTGGCTCATCATCAGAGAACCTGAAGGTCTCTCTAAGCCAGTGACCTCTGTAAGAGCCCTGGGATCTATTTCTCGTGATTTGCTGTTTCATTTGGAGCCTTCATTGGACATCATTGGCATCTGGCCAAGGAAAAAGAAGAAAAAAGTCTTCCAGATGCCGATGATGTCCTCCAAGTATATCCAAGTATATATACACAATGCCCTTGATATATTGAGCTTCAGCTCTGGCAAGGACCAGAAGTGTCAAAAATGCTCCACTAGATGAGGATACGTAATGAAAATTTATGTTTTCCCTGGATGTTGTGACATTGCAAAAGAAGGCTTAGTTCTGCTGTGGTCTCATAGGGATCTCTTCCCCCAGCTTATTACAGTTTATCTGATCTATCATGATTTACTGGTCTAATTTGCCATCTAATTTGTTTTTTTTTGTTTTGTTTTATGTCTGATGGGAGACAATTTGCTGTGGGTAATTCCAATTCAACCTATGAAACTCTGTTTTTCTCAGGCACTCAGGTCTTGTGGGGACTGTAACCCACCCTTGAAGGGAGGAAGGGAATACTCCTAATTCAACAAGAGGGAAAAAAAAAACAGATCTGGAAGGACCTCTCCTAGACCTGAGGTTCACAAGCATGGCAGAGCGATCCTGCCAAGGTGTTTGGGCAGGAATCTGTTGGTTTCAGCACAGAACCACCCAAGGGGTGAAAGTGGCTTGGCAGGAGTCAGGCTGTACAAGCCATGGCCCCGGGGGCTGTGTGTGTGAGGAGTTCTGTGCTTGCATCCCCCTGGGTGTTTGCTGGCCTTCCTGAGCACGCAGCAGATCCAAGAGCCAGTGCTGAGCCAGGGACACATCATCCTGCTCTGCCCCTCGGTGCCCAGCCCGTGCCCCCCACCCACCCGCTACTCACCGCTCCGGGGGCTGGCAGTGGGTACGGCTGGGCCAGCGCTGGCACAGAGGAGGAGCATGGCCACCACGGTGGGCAGGAGGACAAGGTCCCGGTGGAGCTGGTGTGTCCCAGCCTGGAGCCCTGGGGAGGAAAGTGCCCATCACCACCTGGGCAGCCACTGCAATGGTCGGAGCAGGGAAGGCAGAGCCAGGGCACAGTCAGGAGCAAGGGGCTCCTTCCTGGGGTGGTGAAAGCTGCAGCTTCGGGACAGGGTCTGCCCTGAAGGGCTGAAGCAAGGTGAGAAATGGCTCTGTCATCTCCTGCTCAGCCCCTTCCCTGCACCACTTGCAACCTGCAGTTTGTTCTCAGAACCTACAGATCAAGAGAGGGCAATGACACGGCTGGATCTGGGGACAGTAAGTTTGCTAAGAAACAAGAAACAGCTCTTTTTTTTGAGTAATCATGCTTAATTCTTTTATATAAGCCACTCCAGCCCAACCACAGCTAGAAGGAAACTAACCCAAAGGATGGGTCCTACTGCACAGGTACCAGGAGGTCTGCTGGACAGGAGGAGGTCTGCTGGGCTCACACATAAACAGAAACCCAAATCCTTTGTGCTGACCATCAGCACCCCCCTACACCCTGCACTCGCTCAGCTCCTGGGGCAGATGCCACCATGCCTGGGACAGGAGCCCTGTGCAGCCACATGTGCCACATGCATTGGTCAGGTAGGGAAAGGACCAAGGTGAAACTTAGGCCTCCACATTAACCTCCCTTGACAGGACACGGGAACACATGGCACAGGTAGCCTTGGGAAAGCACAGGCTGGCACCAGGCGTGTGTGTTGTTTGGTGCTTTGGTCTGGCATCCCTCCTTCTCCCAGGGTTCTGGTGTCCTGCTCATCATCCTCTGTGTCTGCATACTCACCCTGTCAGGTCTTGTTTGAGCCCAGCACCCCACAGGAGTGAGGTGTCCCTGGGCAGGTCACTCACCCATCACGACAGCACGGCTGCGCAGAGAGCAGGAACCCAGCGGTGCACCCTCCCTGCTGAGCTGTCCTCGGTGACTTTATAGGCACTGCACACACCCACGTGTGTTCACACTCGTCATTTGTAGAGGCACTTGCAGATTGTGACTCGAGCAGTTTCCAGATCCCATGACAGCACAGCTGAGGGGTGGGAGGCATGTCCTTCCAGCCAGAGAGGTACAGAATAACCCCCTCCATGCTGAGGGATTTCAATAATTGACTGTCCCTACACAAACACTACATGTGAATTGCTCGCTTGGAGCAAATTCTGGAGAGCTGGGATCAAAGTGAAGTGGAGAGACCCAGCTTTTTAAGGACAAACACACAGAAACTAGTAAAGGAGGAGAGGTCTCCTATGTGCCCAGTCCCAAAGGTGACCTTGGAAAGGTGAGGACAGGTCCTTGAGAAACGTGCCTGCTCAGTAACTCTCCACTGGAAGGTTTCAGGATCAGTCATTGGGCTGGAGTCAATGTCCAGCTGCCAAAGCCACTGTAGACACAGTGTCCCCTGGCACCCCAGTCTAGGTGCTCTGAGCAAGGGAGGGCTCCAGGAGGGACCCTGTGGGTCCCTTTGCCACTCTCCTTCCCAGTCACTGTCTTTGGGCTGATGAGACCCTACAGATCCACCCCCAGTCCCGGAAATGTCAACCAGAAATTACTCTGTCTATGGAAGCAAAATGCTCTCAGGACAGACACTTTGGGAGAGCTGTCCTTCATGCCAGGAGGTGCAAGGAGCTCCATCACCTTGTCAAATTTAAGAGGATGAAGATGTGGCCCTTCTACTTTCTTCTCCTGTGTTGGTTTCTGACCAGATGTCTTCTTCATGGCACAGCTTCACACCTGCTGTTCACAGCAATCCAGGGTCAAGCTGAGGTTCCCACTGAATTTTCCATACAATGCCACTTGCAAGTCTTGAAGGACAGTGGCATCCAGACATCTCCACGGTAAGGGGTCCATGGATTGTCAGGATGAGAGACAATGTCCTCAAGTTGCACCAGGGGAGGTTTAGATTGAATATCAGCAAAAATTTCTACATGGAAAAGGTTGTCAAGCATTGGAACAGGCTGCCCAGAGCAGTGGGAGTCACTGTCTCTGGAAGTATTCAAAAAATGTGTGGATGTGGCATCTGAGGACATGGTTTAGAGGTGAACACAGTGGTGCTGGGTTGTGGTTGGACTGGAGGTCCAGGCTCAGGCTCAAAGAGACCTCACAGACCCAGAGGAAGGTCCCAGGTGGGACAGGCCACCAGCCATGGGGGTCCACCACAGCAGCGGTCAATTCTGAAAGAATTAAATTAAATTTAATTCTTAATTAATTAAAAGAATTTAACTAAAGTTGGGCTGGCTGGAGAGGGCCCAGGACAGAGGTGTGAGGGCTGGTGAGGAGGGTCTGCTGAGGCACATGGCGTATCTGAGACCAGGAAGGCCTCCAGATGCCTCTGGTTTGATCTCAGAGTCAAAACAGTAACAACTTCAATGAGCTGTTTCAAGTTACATCTGGGTCAGTTGTGAATGTCAAGGAATGGAGGTCCCACAAGTTCTCTGGGTTTTTTTCAGTATATGAACACCCTC
>WEIV01012187.1:34254-59420 GCA_013390005.1 Calyptomena viridis
GGGGGGGCGCTCGTGATGGGGCGGACAGCGCGGGGAGGTGGGAGGGAGTGGGAGGTCGGTCCTGGATCCCTCCGGGGGTCCTGCTCTAAGTTCTGGGGGCTGCGGTCCCACCGTGCGGCAGCAGCAGGATGGGATGGGGTGGGGGTCCCGTCCTGAGGCGGAGGGGGGTCAGGTCCTGCCGTGGCGCGGTGCGAGGGGTTGTCCCTTGTCCGTGCCTCGCAGCTCCCGGGTGGTGGAGATCCAGTCGCAGATGTCGGAGCGCGCTGTGGAGCTGCTGGGGCTGCCCGAGGACCGGCCGTGCCTCCTCCTGGACGTGGGGTGAGCCCGTGGAGCTGCTGGGGCTGGAGGGGTGTGTTGCGGTGGGTGTCCCATGTGGCTGAATTAGAGGGACAGGCGGCTGCAGTGTTGTATCTGGCCAGCAGCCCGCTCAGACCAGCCCCGTGTGATCTTTCCCCCTTTCTCCCTCCAGCTGTGGGTCAGGGCTGAGTGGGGATTACATCTCCGAGGAGGGTCATTACTGGATTGGCATGGACATCAGCCCTGCCATGCTGGGTGAGCAGACCCTCCCTTGGCACCCCCACCTCACCTCAGAGTGGGTCCCCAAAGGCAGGAGCTGGTTGCCTGAGCTGTTCTCTGTTCTGTGCAGATGTGGCTGTGGAGAGGGAGGTGGAAGGAGACCTTCTCCTTGCAGACGTGGGTCATGGCATTCCCTTCAGGGCTGGCATGTTTGATGGCTGTATCAGGTGAGTCTGTGCACATAACTGGGCTCTCCTGATGCTCCACAGAACTGCACAGTGCACATCTGGAGCATCACAGGTGAGCAGGACAGTCCTTGTCAGCCGCTGTCTTTGCTCCTTCCAGCTTGGCTCCATCACTCAGGGACAAACCTCCAGTATTGTGGATGGCAGAAGCTGCTCCTGGCAGCTGTTTCCCAAGTGATGCTTGTCCTTTAGTGCTGGAGAGCTTGGAATTTTGTTGGAGGAAATAAAATGAAATTGGGGGTATTGTCAGGAGGGCTGAGACCTGCACCAAGGAGAACAAAATATGTCTATAGCATTGCTCAGCAAGGTCAGCCCGTGGATCAAGGGTTTGATGGTTGGTTTTGGTTTGGAGGGGACAGAAGCACTTTTCTGCTTAGGGAATGGCTCAAGAAGGTGCTGGGAAGGAGCTGGGACTGTTTATTGCTGATCCAAAAGCTCTGTTTTGGATTGCTCACTGGGAAAACCTGCTTGGCCAGGCAGAGATCACAGCTGAGCTCTTGAATTATCATCAGGAACTTTAGTGATAGGACAAGGAATGATGGGATCAAACTGAAAGAGGGGAGATTTAGGTCAGATATACACAAGGAATTCTTCTCTTTGAGGGTGGTGAGGCCCTGGCACAGGGAAGCTGTGGCTGTGCCATTCCTGCAAGTGTTCAAGGCCAGGATGGACAGGGCTTGGTCTAGTGGAAGGTCTCCCTGCCTATGACATAGAGGTGGAACGAGATGGTCTTTAAGATCCCTTCCAACCAAACCATTCCATGATCCTACGATTTGAGCACCTGGCCTAAAGGGTCAAGGTGATGCTTTTGGCCTTGAATAACTCCTGCACCGTGTTGAGTTTTGGCATAGAGAGTCTCCAGAGGGGTTTGTGTAGCTACAAAACATAAGGCAAAGCTACACAGGGGAAATTAAATCACTTCCCTGAGGCCCAGCTTATGCTTAGTGCTGGAATTCAGCTCAAAGGAAGGTGATAGGCTCTGCAGAGGAACTGATGACTCAGTGTCCTGGGGGTCTTGTTTCCCTCCTCAGTATTTCTGCAGTGCAGTGGCTCTGTAACGCTGACAAGAAATCACACAGCCCCCCCAAACGCCTCTACAGATTCTTCTCCACTCTCTACACTGCCCTGGTAAGTGTCACACTCTCCCAGCCACTCTCCTCTTTTAGGCCCTTGCTGGTGCCTTGTAGCAAGATATTTTAAGTCATTTGAATTAAATGCTGCTCTGAAGCAGGACTGGCAGGAGCACTGCCTCTCCTCACCTGCCTGCCTGCTGTTGTGCATCTCATCATAGTTGGACTTGACCATCTTGCTGGTCTTTTCCAGCCTTAATGATTCCCTGATTCTGTGATCCCTGCTGTTCCCCTCATGCCTCTGGAGAAAGAGCAGCTCTCCTGGAAACCTTGTCTTGGAGGTTTTGGGGAGGAGGAAGCTCTGTCTGGGGCAGGGATGGGGTGAGCAGAGGGGTTGTGTGCACTGAAACAAGTTTGTGACCAGCTTTGTTTCCCGTAGGCCCGAGGATCCCGAGCTGTGCTGCAGCTGTATCCTGAGAACTCAGAGCAGGTACAGGCCACCAGTCAGTGGGGAAGGGGTACAGGTGCTGGTTGGGCTCTGAATATATCATGTTCCATCACATCTGTGTGTCTGTCCTTCCTTGAAGCTGGAGAACTCCACAAGAGCACAAAAACGTAACTCTTTGAGGAGAACATCCTATGCAATTTCTCTTGCTTCATAGACTGTCTTGGGCTGAGCTTTAGAGTCAGAGAAAGTGGCAGGACACAATGTGAATCAGCTGTCCTGGATTTTCTCCTGTGTGCCTGAAGACTGACCATAGGTATCAGCACTGTACTGTAACTCCCCAGGGCTGGAAAATCCACCCAGTATCCTCCCCTAGAGACTTAATACAGATTGGACTGAGGAGCAGGGAGAACCAAACAAAGGCAGGGAACTGGTGTCTGGGTGGTACTGGGAGCTTGGTGCAGAGCTTAGCAGGAGCAGGAACAACTCATCTTGGGAATTCAGTCAGCTGTTGTCCTCCCAGAGGTATCTTAGGTATGCCTGGGAGACAACTGCTAATTAACTTTTGCACTTGCTGCCTTTTCCAGCTGGAACTCATCACAGCCCAAGCCATGAGAGCTGGATTTACAGGGGGAATGGTGGTCGATTACCCCAACAGTGCTAAAGCCAAGAAGTGAGTCCTGGTGTGTGTGTGTGTTTGGGGTGAAGTCTGGGTTTAGCAGTGTTTCTTTTTCCCCAAGTTTTTCTCTCCCATGATACAGTCCTGGACAGAGGTTACAGCCTAGATCTGACTGTTATAAACCATTCCAGTCTTGCATGGGGACTGAGACTCACATGCTGAATCCCTGCTTCATGCTCCATATTCTTGTTATTTTAGGTTCTTCCTTTGTCTCTTTGTCGGGGCATCTGGCACGTTACCAAAGGTGAGCAGCTCCATGAGGCAGCAGAGCTGCTGTCCTGGCTGATGGGTGATGTGGAAGAGCTGTGGGCAGAGTGAGACTGAGGCAGCTCTGTGTGGCTAGATGTGACTGCATTTATACATTTGTTACCAGTCACCAAGCCCTGCTTCCACAGAATCACAAACTGGTTTGTGTTGGGAGCTCATCTTGTTCCACCCTCCTGCCATGAGCAGGGACAGCTTCCACTATCCCAGGTTGCTCCAACCTGGCTTTGAACACTTCAGGGATGGGACAGCCACAGCTTTTCTGGGCAACCTATGCCATTCTTCCCCATCCTCATAGGGAAGAATTTCTTCCCAATATCCCATATAACCCTGCCCTCTGTCAGTTTAAAACTGTTCCCCTGACATCTGCTTTCTTTGCCATGATTTCTGGAAGACCAGTTTGTTCCTGCACTGGTCCTTCCCCTTGCAAATCCCTGCATTCCCCTTAATTTTGGTGGCATGACTGTCAGCTATGTCTGCTGCAGGGGAGAGCACAACTTCCCAATTTTGCTTTCCAGGGCCTTGGTACCGAGTGTGCTGGTGAAGAGCCACACCAGGCAAAGTTCACCAATGAGAGGTATAGAGGGGGTGAAGCTGCAGGTCCTCTGCAGGGCTGGGGAGTTTCTGTTGCTGGCCAGGTCTCCTCCCACTAGTGGTGCAGGGAGAAGCCCCTCTTGCAGCCAGTGGGAGAGACAGAGAACAAAACCCAGAGGAAAGTCGTCGTGGTTGCCAGGAGCTTGTGGCTGCCATGTTTTCCTGCCTCTTACATTGCTGTTCTCTGCTCACATAGTCCAAGGCATACCTGGTCTTGGAGGGCAGTAGCAGAAATGGGAACTTCTTGGGAAGTTTGAAACACTGTGTGCCTTGTTTGGAGTAGAGCAGACATGGGGAGGGTCGTTGTGCTTGAGCCTGTAATACCCTGAGTTCCCAGAGTCCAGTGTGCTGCTGGTGTGTCAGGTATGGCACAGGGGGCCTGCTGCAGTCCAGGAGGGTGAATATCCCATGTCTCTGAGCCAGGGCTGGAAACAACTTCTTTCCCCAGCATGTCTGGAGTTGGACCTGCCCCAGTGCTGCCTGAGCCTCTCATCCAGGGATGGTGGGAGGGGAATTCGCTGCTTTTGTGACCCACTTCTGGGTGACAGTCCTCCAGAAAAGAGAACTGTGCCCCCACACCTCAGTTCCTCTCCAGCTGCTGCCTGCTTTCTCTGTAGGACACGGTTCAAAAACATCAAGGGCAAGTCTGTGAAGAAAAGCCGGGATTGGATCCTGGAGAAGAAGGAGCGTAGACGACGACAGGGCAAGTGAGTTCAGCTGAGGCTGGTCTGGCCTGCTGTCACCTTCCTACAAACCTGCTCCCTTCCCCTCCCAGTGTTCCATGTGGGTGATGCTGAGCTGCTCCCTGTTTTTCCCCACAGGGAGGTGCGAGCAGACACAAAATACACGGGGCGGAAGCGCCGCCCTCGCTTCTGAATTTCTCTGGACTCTGCTGGCATGGAAGGTGGTGTGTGGGTGCCTCCAGCAAGCCTCCTGTGGATGGCACAGATGGGCACCCAACGCCTGGGACTTGCTGGGACAGACCATTGTGGCTCTTGGTGGTGGAGACTGGCTCAGGTGCTGCCCAACTGCAAAGCTTCCAGTCCTGTTTTCCTGGTGGAGGTGGAGTGGCAGACAGTGCTCTGGCCACTTGGTGTCTGCAATGCTGTCACTTATCTCCCTGAGTGCAGCAAGCCAGCTGAGCTCCAGGTGGGCCAGGGCATATTATCCAGCCTCCTCAGTAAACAGCCAACAAGTCAGAAGTGTTTGCTGGTCTCGTGTCCTGCCCTGGTGCTGGGAAGTACTGAGTTGGGAATATGGCACCAAGTTCTCTGCCTGCAGGCAGGGAGTCAGACACTGGAAAGGTGTGGATTCCATGAGAGCAAAGCTTCCTCCTGGCAGAAATGTTACTCCTGTGAGTATTGCTCCTGAGGGTGTTTTAGTGTTCCTGGGGTGCTGGGACTCTGTACCACATCACCTCCTCCCTTCCCCTGAAACAGAGAGCTGCCAGCCAGAGCTTTACAGTTACAAATGTTTATTCTACATAAAAATTCCACAAAATGGGAAGCTGTTTTGCACCCAAAGCTTTGGGAGCAGAAAGGGAGGCTAGCAGGGAGGGAAAGAGGGAAGGAGAAAAGAGGCAACATACAGTGTCATCCAGCCCAGTGAGACAGAGCAAGCCAGGGTCAAGATCCACATAGAAAACAAGGACACTTAGCTCACAGTACAGCAACAGTACAACTCCACGGGGGGCTCGGAAAGCCTTCAAGTACATTAATTACAAAAAAAACCAATCCCCAGTTCGAGTGCAAGCTGGGCGTGCCCCACACTGCTCGTGGAATACTGCATCACACGCTCCCGGCGCGGGGAGGGCAGGTGGCACTTGGAACAGAGGTGGTGGAACCCAAAGGACAAGCGCGCGGAGGTTGGTGGGGCTGGAAAGAAAAAAAGTGAAATGTCTTCCCAAAGCACAACCACACTCGGTGATTTGGTCTGTACATGCAACGACAGGTAGGTAAAAAGGAACGGGGCTTCCCGTAGTGCAGGGGTAATTATTGCACCAAAACACCCTCCCCTCAGAGCGAGGACAGTGTGAGCCTGCCTGTGGGGCAGCAGTGGCAGCCTGCTCCTCGCCTCGGAGCCCGGCACTGCCAATGCCTGCAGGATCCCAGCAACGCGCCAGCGGCCCCGACTGGCCCCATCCGGCTCCTGCTGCTGGGGGGCTGCTGGCAGTGGTGGTGCCAACAAGGAGCAAGGGCCAGAATCCTCCCGGTTGCTGTTCCTGGCCCTGTGCCTTGGCGGGGGTGCCACAGCCCCGATGTCAGGTGAGCCTGTGCCACAAAAGCCGCTGCTTGGAAGAAAAGAAAGTCACCTTGTGCTAACAGTGGGCAGGGCTGCAGGGCGGGAGCCTGGGAGGAGGGTTTTCCTGCCGGCCCAGTGTTATTGCTTCCCGGAGGAGGGGCCCGGGGCTCTCGCTGGCTCGGCAGAGCGGTGGCAGGGAGCTGCTGAGGGGCAGGAGAGCAGGCACAGCGCCACCTCCAGCTCCCTTTCCTGCAGCCAGACATGTCCCCCCAGAGCGCAGACCCTGCCCTTGCACGGTCCCGGTACCCCAAGCCCTTTGGCCCACGCGGGCTGCAGTGCTGGAACTCACATTGGTTGGTGCGGGACTGTGACAGAAGGGGGCTCCGGTCTTGGATGTTCCTATGGCCGCACCCCAAGGGGCTTGGGCTGGGCAGCGCGGGGGACCGGGCTGGACACGCTTCCCAAGGGTGGCTGGAAGCCAAAGGGTGCTGTATGGTGGGACCTCGGGTGACAGTGGCAGAGAAGGAGCCGTGACAGGGCTGCTGCTGGACGGGGGGAAGCAGCGATGTGTGGGTACAACCAGTGCCTTTCCCCCACACCCAGGGGCACCACGCAAGCAGCATCTGAGCCACAGCAGCCCTGCCCTGGCACTGGTGGGAGCAGGGAGTATTCCAGGCTGGAATACTGGCTGCCATCAAGTGCCCCTTTTCTGCTACCAGCACCTGGGTTCACAGCACTGTCCCAGTGCCTGGCAGTGATCCCGGCTCCAAGTGCCTCCCCAGCTCGGGCCAGCAGGAGCCTTGGAGTCTCCAGAGGAAGGTGAGGGCAGAGCCCTGTCCCCAGCCTGAGGGAAACAGGCAGTGGCAGCACAGGACCCCACAGCAGCTGCATCCATCTCATGGGTGTGGCAGAGGGCACAGGGCACCCACGTGCCCCCTGGATGGCTGGGCAGGAGCAAGGGCAGAGGGTGCCAGGAGGTGGCAAAGGGACAGTCAGGAGCTGGTTAGATACAAGAGGCTGCTATTCCTTGCTTGCAGGGGAGTGGATGCAGCAAGAGCTGCTCCTGGGTCCACGACAGGAGAAAGCCCAACTGCCTCCAACCCCCAGCCATGGAGAAGCCAGGCTGAAGCAGGCAGGTGCTGCCAGGGGCTGTGAGCATCAGTGCCAGTCCCAAATCCCAGTGCCAGAGCCCAGACCCGAGGGCAAGAGGAGCCAGGACTACTGGGTGCCATGGCTGAGAGCAGAACAATGAGGCTCTTGTGCAGGGCAAGCGACCAGTGGAACTTGCTGGCCTTAAACTACCTGTGCCACCCTGCCCTGCCAGACCAGCACCCAGGTGCAGCACAGGTTCCCATGTGGCCTGTCCCCACATCACAGGCAACTGTGATGGCCCCAAGCAGCAGCTCCTTACCCCGCACTGCTCCATCAGGCACCCACTGCCCACAGCAGCACATCCAGCCCCTGGTACCTGCACCAAAGTGAGGGCTCTCCTGGGGAGGGGACAGCACTGCCACCAGTGGAGTGGCAGGGACAGAGGCCAGAGCCAGGCACAGCCATGGGACAGGCAGAGCCAGGCAGAGCACACCCCTGGGGAAGGGCCCCAGAGAGAAGCAGCCCAAGGGAAGGTGTTTGCAAGCACAGATGTGGCTGACAGACATGGGAGCTCTGGCTGGAGGCGATGGGGAATCTGGGGAGGTTGACTGGGCACTGTGCTCCCGAGGACCCCTAACACCAGTCTCCTGACCCTCCTCATCCTCAGCTGTCACTAACAGACTGCCCAGCACAGGAGGAGCAGCAGTGCCCACAGGCACCTGTGTCCCCACCTGCTCCCAGCCAGCCACCTGGGCTGGAGCAGTGATGAGAGCTCGGGTTCCCCCCTCCAGGGTCCCCCTCACGCCCATCACCGTCCCCTGCCCCCCGCCTGCGCCCCGGGGCCGGCGCTCCCTCCACACAGACGCACCGCACCGCACACACAGCGTCACAAACAACCATGCATTAGAAACTGAAATGCTGCTGGGAGGCTCCGGGGCTGCGTGGGTCGCTCCGGCGTGGCTGCAGCCCCATGGCACGCGCGGCTCCGTCCATCGCACACAAACAGTCCCGTGGGGTGGGTCTAGCCGAAAATGCCGCCGAAGGTGGAGGCGATGACGATGCCCAGGATCACGCAGCAGATTATGATCATGATCTTCTTCTGCTCAGGTGTCCCAGCAGCGGCGGGGAGAGAGGGAAGAGGGAGTGGTCAGTGTCGGGGCAGGATGGACCCAGGTGGGGGCTGTGGTCTGCCCTGTTCTCCTCTGCCTGTGGTGGGCTCTGAGCAGCCAGAGGGGAGCCAGAGGGGCTCCAGTTGGCATGGGCAGGGATGGGCACCCCAGCTCCTGCTTCAGGTTGGCAGAGCTGAGCTGGTGGCCCCCAAAGTTCACAAGACTAGGACTAGGTGTTGGGAGTGGGACAGCCAGCCGGCACTGTGCTCAGAGTCTGAATCATGCCTTTTCTCTACTTTTTCGGGGCTGTCACAGCAGGCCTGGCCCCAGGGGATCCATCCTGTCCGTTTTCCTCTCCCTAAGCAGCACCCCTGCCCCACGGCTCATCAGCACCCACACAGTCTGTGCCAGGAGCTCTGCCTCAGCTGTGCCACCCGTGAGCTGCACCCAGTGGTGTGGAGAAAAGGTGCCCAGGCACCTGCGAGGCTGTGCCACCCTGCTTGCGGCAGGCAGAGGGGCAGGCAGGGCCCTGCCCCTGAGACAGAGGTGTCAGCAGTGCAGGCAGGGACAGACAGGCCCCAGGCAGAGCCGTGACTCACCCGTCTGGCTTTGCTCTGGTACTTCACCGCTTTTTTGGTGTCAGACACAGCCCTCTCCACGTAGTCCACCGAGTGCTCCACGTTGTACTCGATGCGGTCAATCATCTCTCCCTGAAGAGTGAGGACACAGCCCACGCACTCGCGTGAGCATCTTCCTGCTCTGCTGCTCCACGGCACCGGCGGGATGCTGCCCTGCCCGGCAGCCCTGCGTGGGAGAGAGGGACAGTCAGCTGCCTGCAGGCTCTGGGTGCTCCAGGGTGCCCTGGGGTGGGGGCTCTGCCTTGTCCCAGAGGATCGCTGTGCACATCCCAGCAGGGACACAAGCAAAGCCCGGTCCTGTCCTGGTCCCGCCCTGTCAGGTGACATCAAAGCCACAATAGGATCCACACGACACCGCGCCTCGGCAGGGGGCAAGGACTGCACCAGGAAACCACGCGCATGCAGGGACGACCACCCCAATCCACACAAACGCCTTGCCGAGGGCGGGAGGGCCGGGAGAGAGGCCGGTCAGGACTGCAGGGACCCCCGCTCTGCTCTCCCCTCCGCTGCAGGGCTGGGCTGGGGGTGTGGCTCCTGCAGGCATGAGGACACGGGGTGGGTGAGCTCCCTCAGCCTGTGCACCTCCTTTGACCCCACACTGACTGTGCAGGGAAGCAGCCAAGTCCTGCAGCAGCTGGACAGGGTTTGTGGGAGCGGGTGGCTCAAAGCCCAGTGCCCTCCTGCATGGCATGGAGGGAACTGGGGCCACAGAGCCAAGGGCTCATAGCCAGCAGCTCTGCAATGCCCCTTTCTCAACCTAATGCTGGAAAGCATGGGGAAAACAAGCCTTGAGGCCCAGGGGTGCTGTGGTGTTACTCTCAAGGACTGACCCCCATCAGCTGCTCCCTTCTTTACCTAAAGCTTCTGCTTCTCCTTCCCATCTGTGCCATGCCTGGGGCAGAGCAGAGCTGCCAGGCCTGCTGCCTGCCTGGCACCCCTCTGCTCCCAGCGCCAGCAGCTCAGAGCCTCTCAACCCACAGGGCAAGGCAGGATGCTGGCATTGTCCATCCCTTAGAGCGGGGCAGAAAACCACAAATCCCACACATTTGTCATGCAGGAACAGCCATGCAGAGCAGAACATGCAGCACCACGGGGCTTGGCCAGCAGGCCTTTACCTGCCACTGATGTCTCCTCAGGCCGTGGCAGCATGGCAGGCAAGAAGGGGGGTGAGCAAAGACACCAGAGCACATGCCCAGCTGAAGGGCCTCGTGCCATGGACTGGCGGCACCTCAAGCTCTGTTTTGGGCCCAGTGCTCAGGGGAGAAATCTCCCCATGTGACAGCCACCCACTGCCCTCTTCCAGAGCCCATCACCAAACCTCCTGCCCCAGGCACACAGCACCCCTGGCTCTGGGATGCAGGGCAGATGGAGCCCAGTGCAGTCCTACTGGGAGCTGTGTCAGTCCTTGATGTGGTTTTTCTCTTGAGCATCCACCCAGGCAAGGGACTACTGTCCTCCAACCTCCCCAGCCACCACAAGGAGCCCCATCACCCTCCAACCCACTCAGGTGAATGGCCCCTGGGGTGCAGCATCTCCCTACCTGGCTCTCCACCAGCATGGCCATGTCCATGAACATGTCGTGCAGCTCTCGGATGCTGTTCTCCAGCTTGATGATCTCACTGTGCCGTGTCTCGATCTCATTCAGTGCCTGCTTGGTGATGTTTGAATCCATGATGATCTGCAAAGGGGACAAGGCCATTGAGCACCGTGCTCAGCCCCAGCTCAGACTCTGGGACTGGGGGCACCAAGAGGGATGAGCAGGAACTCTGCAGCCCCTCCAACCACCCCGGCCAGGTACTTTGCAGCAGGATGGCAGCGTGCAGGATCTGCTCCAGCAGCATCCTCAGGCCCTGAGAGCCCCCCTCCTGTACTAGGGCCACTATGGGAGCCTGTCCCCCAGCCCATCCCCTGGGATGAGGGGGCAAGCTCTGCTGCAGCCTGTCCTTACCCCAGAGGAGAAGATGGCCGGGTTCCCGCTCTCCAGCATGTCCTCCAGCTCCTCACTGGTGGTGGTCCTTCCAGCTGCAATAACACAACACAGGTCAGCCAGGAGTCCCCTGTCCCTGCCAAGAGTCCCACAGTCCCACCCCAGGGCTCTGCTGGCTCCACGGCTCTCATATCTCAGAATGTTAGGATCAATCACCCTCCCCACTTTCCCCAGCTCCAGGAAGGGTCCATAATCTGTTTCCAACCACTATTGTATGTTTTGGGGTGAAAGAGCATCACTCCCACCAAGGGTGACCCATGACACCCCCTTGCCAGTCCTTCCTGCCTGTTGGCTCCTCTCTCTGGGCTGACACTGCCCAGCTTCCAGGGAGAACAAGGGCTCAAGTAGCACAAATTTACAAACCCTCCTGTTGATGTGCCCAGCTTTGAGCAGTCACTGGCCCAGTGACCACGAGGAGTGTGCCAACTGCTGTGCTTCATGGGCTACTCACTCTGCCCAATGCAAGCCCTAGAGA
The DNA here is from genome assembly GCA_013390005.1 of Calyptomena viridis. NCBI lineage: Eukaryota > Metazoa > Chordata > Aves > Passeriformes > Eurylaimidae > Calyptomena > Calyptomena viridis. The sequence goes on from WEIV01012187.1 coordinate 45,610, forward strand.
CAACCCTGAGAGCGAGTGGTGGGATCAGCTCTGGGAGGTGCCATGGGCAGAGGTGGGATGAGATGTGGGATACACATTCTCATCCCAGCTCTCACCACCTCCCCACTGCCTTTCTAATGCAGAGCACGGGGCCAGTAAAAGCTGTGGCAAAGTGAAGGATGAGAGCAAAGACATCACATGGATTAACTCCCAGCCAGCCAGTGCTGCCCTGGCCAAGGGCCATGGCTGGTCAGGAAGAACTTGCTTTAATGCTGAGCCAAAGGGCCTGGAGGTTGCACCTTGCCCACGCTTCCAGCACAGCACTTGCCAAACCACACAACTAACCTGCAGGACCCCAGACGACTTCCCAGAAAGGCCACCCCCTTCTGGTCAGGTTTGGAAAAGCTGTGCTCCTCCACAGCAACAAAATCAGCTCAGTGTGCTGGGTACCTGATCTGCTGCCCACATCACCAGAGAGCCCAGCACAGCCACGAATGGGAGTGAAAGGACAGAGTTACTGCAAGGTGGCACCAAGGGAGAAGAGCCTGGGGGAACACTCCTGCCCTGAAACTTGGTGAAACAATGGAAAATCCTCAGAATTGGACCTCAGAGAGCTCCAGAGTACGTGCCTCTTACTTGGCAACTAGAAATTAAAGTTTCTTAGGGAGAAGCAGCTCTGCCAACAAGACAAGCAGCCCAGAGCATGGTGGGAGCTGCAGCACACAGGGAGAAGCAACCTCAGCCCTGAGCTGGCAGGGAGAGAATGGTGAGAGACAGTGCCCAGGGTCATGGGAAGCTCTGGGACAGCCAGACACGGAGCCACTGAGGAGACTTCCCACCTCAAGGCACAGTCCTTGGCCCTGCAATGCCCAGCTGGATGGAGTGACCATCCCTATCAGGGGAAGGGGCATGAGCAGCCCCAGCAGGGTGTGGGGGAAGCTCCCAGGGAAGCCTCTGGTGGCACAGCTCACCCCCATCACCCAGCTGGATGCCAGTTTGCCTAATTCTGCACACAGATGGTCTATAAATAGGGAAGACTTGAGGCAAGTCGGGGCTGCAGGAGTCCAAGAAGCCATGGCACAATGAAGGGCTCAGCTGGGCTCCTTGGGCTGGCAACATCCCTCCTCCTGGCAGGAGGCTGCACGAGCACCCACAGAGCCACAGCTGGGGCTCAGGCTGGACACACTGAGCACAAGGCACCTTCCCAGGGCTGGGATCCTCTGTGTGGAGCTGGCTTTTAAGCTCTCTTTAGACACAAATCCGTGTAACTCATGGAGAGATGGGTAATGCTGCCCTGTCTGCCCGTGTGTGACAGTGACTGACCCACCCAGCTGTGTCCCAGCTCTGACAGGTCTGGCACTGCCCACATGAGAAGGATGCAGCTGCAAAAGCCTGCCCAGTGTGTCACAAAGTGCCACCACACCTCCCAGTCCCTCAGGGCCCTTCTGCTCATCCTGGGCAGGGGTGGCAGGGCCACCAGCCAGCACTGTGCCAGCATCTGCACTCGAGATAAAAATCCCGTGGTCACTCCTGAGATGAAAGTGCCACAGGAATCCTAAATCAGCACTGGGATCACTTGGGGAGGCTCAGATGAGCTGCCAGGGCCCAAGCAGCCCCCAGACTCTCCTGGCTCAGGGTGGGATGCACCCACAGCTCACTGTTCTGCACACACCAGTTCAGCTGGTCTGGCACAGCAGGGTGGGCACTGATGAATTCTCACAGTGCCCTCAGGGACAGCAGATGCTTTATTTTTGGCTCCTTGGTCTTGCACATAACAAAACTGTTCCTAAAAACAAGCAGTGTCTGTGCAGCACCTCCACTGCTTCAGCTGCACACCCACCACAGAGAGCTCCCCCAAGCTCCAAATCCAATTTCTCTGGGAGCAAAACCTAATTAGATTTAAGGTATAATTTCTCCTAACGGACAAAATGGAGAGGAAAAAAATGAGGGAATGACAACTCCCACCACAGGCAGCACAGAGGGGGACACGGTTCCTGGCAGCAGATGGGGGGTGCATGGCCCAGCCACTGCACTTCTGTCCTGCTGTCACCAACATTAGGACATGGAGCATCCTGCCATCCCTCCAAGGCATCTGGAGTGTTTGGGAGCAGAGTGAATGAGTAAGGATGGGGTGAGGGCAATGATTAAGGCTGGGGCAGAAGCAGTGGGAGAGGAGAGGGAAAGGAGACATCCACTTCATCCCATCAGACATGCTCCTAGTTGGGCAGGGTGATGGTGATGGTCACCAAGGCACAACCTCTGGCACACATGGACACAGCAGTGCCTACACAAGGAGAAGGGACAGATCCTGAGGGGGCTGTGGGGAGCCCCAGGAGGTGGCTAAGGCCCAGGGAAGTGACTGTACATTCCCAACTCTGCAGGTCTCCTACTGCAGAGCCAGGAGCAGAAGTGGTGAGGATGCAGAAGCTCACTGGGTGCTGGGGAGCCCCTCAGAGCTGCTGAGAAGTCCCTGCTCTCACACTTTCAAAACCCGAGTGATTTACTGATTTGCTGTCAGAGCTCCCAGCACTTTCTACCTTTGCATTCCTCAGCTGAAAGCAAGAGATGAGGATTTCGTGGAGCTTTGTGCAGTTGCCACATCCCAGCTGAGCCCTCTTTAGAAGAGCCTGTACAACAGCCCCTGGAGCAGCCAGGGCTGAAGGTGTTGGCTGGGACACCCTGGGCCAAGCAGAGCCCCTACCCAGGCAGAACTCCTGGTAAAATCTCTATAAATGGTTCCTTTTGATGAGCCTTTCTGCCAGGAGAGATTTTGCACTGTCCAGATGTGGGAATCCAGCCTGCACTGCCAGAGGACTGTGTCCCTCCCCAGAGCAACCCCATCCCACCTCTGCACCTGCTCCACACCTCTATCCCAAAAGGAATGTGGGTCCTTTGCCATCAGGAACTGGAACACCTTCTGTGCACCCCACACTGCTCCATGAGGAGTCCTGAGCAGCCCTTTCCCTGCACCCATCAGGCTCTGTCAGGCACAGACAGAGCAAACACAAGTACAACTTAATACATCTGCAGAATTTCAGCAGAGCTGTTTCTTTCAGGTCTGCAGCCAATCAAGGGCATGTCTGAGTCCTTCCAAATCTCCTCTCTCAGGGAGGCACAGGGATACCTTAAATTCCTGCTCACATGACAAGCTGTCACCTGCAGGATGACGTTGGCTGATGGATGAGTCAGGAAGCTGAAGCAGTGACACATCATCCTGCTTTACAGCAAACTGGCAAGCTCTTGTTGAGCCTCGTGTCACTCAGCCTTCCCAATCCAGCCAGTGTGGAACAGCCCTGTTACTATTATACATCAGAAAGACTAATCTTTACAAAGGTTTGCACAGCCAGGTCTCCTTCCAGACCTTCAAAGAAACCCCACAGCACCCAGATTTCCAGACCCACGAAGCACATTCCTGCAGGTGATCACCAAGGACACCACTCTGACTCACAGATCTCCTGTTATTATTCATGCTGAGTTATTGAAGGGAAGAAAAACATCCATTTGATTGTGAGATATAAAAAAGGACTAGGATTCAGATCCTTCCATTCTGAGCACAAACCCCACGACACCTCTGACAATGAGATTATTTACAAAAATCTCTTTTAATCTCTGCATGCCCTGACTTTCTCCTTGCTTATTCCCCTTATTACAGTGGTGACACGGTTCTTCTTTGCTGGGATATGATCCTGTTGCTCTAAAGCTATCCAGGTATCAACGACCTGCTCATCCTGTGCAAGAGAAACTGCTGGGAGCAGGGAGTGCTCCCATCTCAGGCAAGTTGTCTGCTTTCATGTTTAGCTCAGGTCACTCACGATGAGGAACACCTCAAGGAAAGGCAAGGCACACACGGGAGTCAGGAATTCCCATGAGCTTCTTTTAAATTCTTCTCCCTGTGTACCCTGCTCTCTCTCCGCAGCATTTTGGGATGTGCTTTGCAGGATGTGCTTTGACACTGAAACTCAAGGTACCACCCTGTGTCCACCTCCCACAGGAGCAGTGTCCCTGTCACTCCCACGGGCCTCTGTGCACCCCAGGTTTTCCCGGGAAGCTCTGCCCAGCTGTGGGAGCAGCTCTGATCTGTCAGGAGCCAGTGCAGGACACGGCCCCATGGCACACACAGCCTGCCTATGTTCCCACTCCAGGTTTACTCACTGATCTCCAGCTGCCTCTGGATCCTGCCCTTGCAGCGCTCCCGGTAGTCGGTCTGCGTGGCGTTGTACTCGGACATCACCTCCACGAACTTGCGGGACAGTGTGGAGTGCTGGAGAGGAGAGGAGCACAGAGGGGGTGAGGATGGACCTCCGTGGCACTGAGGGCAGAGCTGTACCCAGCCCTGCTCAAAGGCACAGAATCTCAGAATCATTTCGGTTGGAAAAGACCTCCAAGATCACTGAGTCCAAGCTGTGCCCCATCCCCACCTTGTCCCCCAGCCCAGAGCACTGAGTGCCACATCCAGTCATTGGATACCTCCAGGGATGGGGACTCCAAACCTCCCTGGGCAGCCTTTTCCAATGCCTGACAACCATTTCCATGATGAAATTCCTTCTGATGTCCAACCTGACCCTCCCCTGGCACAGCTTGAGGCCGTTCCCTCTCGTCCTGTCCCTTGTTCCCTGGGAGCAGAGCCTGATCCCCCCCAGCTCCCCCCTCCTGTCAGGGAGTTGGAGGGAGGGAGAAGTTCCCCCCTGAGCCTCCTTTTCTCCAGGCTGAGCCCTCCCAGCTCCCTCAGCTGCTCCTCATATGACTTGTGCTCCAGACCCTCCACAGCTCTGTCCCCTTCTCTGCACAGTCTCTGCCCAGCAGGGAATGGTGACTGCCAGATGTGTCCAGTGCCACCAGCACTCAGATGTGTTGGTTACAGGTGTTGCTACACCTGGGGCAGCCCCAGCCAGCACAGCCCTCCCTCCAGGAGACAGCACTGGAGACATCTTGAGGATACACTTGGATTTGCTGTGCAGCTATTCTGAGCCAGCAGCAGCACAGTATTTATGGCAGAGCCTCAGATCATCTTCTCCCTCCTCCTCTACAAACCTCACAGGAATGTCCCCAGCAGCTCCAGCTCCAACCTCCACTCGAGAGGTGCTGGCCCAGAGCAAGGTCAGAACAGCTCCCAAGCATCTCAACTCAAAATCCAGCAACACCGTGACTCTCCTGCCTTTCCAAAACTTTTTCCTAAAATCCACTTCATTCTCATTCAGCTGAAAACTATGAGCCTATGTTGATCTGCAGACAGATATAGCCTGGGTGCTGAGTGACACCCTTCCTGCTCACCAGCACACCACATTACACCTCTTTTGCTTAAGAAGTTATTTAACTCAGTGTTTATTTTCTCAGATTGTTATTTTATGTTCCCACGGGCATCCCACATGTCTACAAAATGCATTTGATTTTTGAAGGAACATGGAGTTTCATGTGAAATGGGCTGGAAAAAAGCATTTGAAATGGGCTTCAGTGATTAAATAAAGCTACCTGAATATTCACAGCAAATAAAATGCGTATCAAAATGAACCTTGTGTTTAAAAGAAACTCATTAAACGCAAAATATTAACTAAAGTTAGAAAATGGGGTTGTTTCACCTGGGACCAGCAACTCTTCACTCTCCAAAAGTGGGGGAAGCAGCCCAAGCTGGATTCCAAAGAGCTGACACAGCTCTGGGTACTCACAGTGGGCTCTGAAACGTCCCCAAAGCACACACAGAAACAAGGTCCTTGTCCTTCTATGTCTGTGATTAAGATAAATTTCTGAAGTGCTCATCCCATGGGGTAACACTCAAAATTTATATCTAGATATATACTTATAGAAACATGGAAAATACTGTTGAGAGCACTGGGAAGTTTCATCACTGGCAGCATTTCTGGGCTGGGGACGTCCCTGGGATCTGCAACCCCAAGTCCTCTGTACCTGGAGCTGCCCCAGGAAGGTCTGACGAGGCTCTTCTGGCTCGAGATGATCACAGCAAAGCCAGAATAAAAGTCCACAATCTTAATGCTCAGTTATTCCTGGTTTACACCATGTTAACAAGGGGGAATCGGCTCCTCATTCCTCATTTTATTCAGTGTTTTGCTCACAGCAAAGTCCATAAAACTGGAGAAGGCACAAATACCTATAAAAGCCCCATGCTTCAAGCACTGGGCATGTCTAAATCATCTTTCCAGTTCAGCTCAGCAAAATGTTGGAAGGGAGGTGGAAGCAAAGCCATGCTCTGGGGGAACAGAGCCACATGTGTCAGGGAGGACACAGGAGAGCTGCCCTGCAGTGGGACTCGCTGCTCCTGCTGCTGCACCATCTCTGGCTCTGCTGTGTCCCAGCAATTCCCTGTCCCACCTTCCCTAGGGACAGGTGGGCCTTTCCCTTGCCCCAGCTTTGCAGAGGAGTGTGGAACTGGAGGGGTTCCAGCTGGGAGCTGCCTCTGCAGAGGTGATCCATTACCATCACTGCCATATTGATCCAGCACTGACTGCAGATGGGAGACCAGGCTCTGTGAGTGGCTTCCCAGACTCAGAAGAAAAAAAACTATAAATGCCAGAACTCCTCCAGCAGCACTGCAGTGTGGAGAAAGCAGGACTTTTACTGAGCTATATGCGTGAGACCCCCTGCAAAAGCCACAGACCCATGTCTGGATCCCACCCTGGGTGATGAAGAGCAGCACTGGCAGCTCCTGTTGCCTTTATCCCTTTAATGGTTTGCTAAAACACACTCCTGGCTGCAGAACAAGTCTCTGAGATGCTTTGCCTTCACCCACGTCCCCCAGAACAGAGGACACAGCACTGCAGAGATGCAGGGGCAGATTCCTGTGGCTGCATCCCACAGGGTGCTCTCTCACCAAAGCATCACCAGCAGGTAAAAAGAACTACACAGCAACCCTGCACAGAGAGGCAGGAGACAGAGCTTCACCAGAGATGGCTGTTCCAAAGCCAAGCACAGCCCTCCTCTCCCAGCACCTCCTGGAATCCCTCAGCTGCTGCTTCCCATCCTCCCCTCCCTGGTGCCACAGGGCAGAGACTCACCTGAGTTTTCCTTATCCGCAGGTCAGCTGATGACCTGTTCAGTCCTTCCTCTTGTTCAATACTCTGCTCAATACCTGGTTGGGGTAGAAGGACACAGATTACTTTTGTGCTGTTTGGAGAAGACTCACAGAACCATTACAGTTGGAAAAGACCTCCAAGGTCATCAAAATCCAACCTTTGACCTATCACCTCATGCCCACTAAAGCACATCTACTAAAGCACACCCACTAAATCCCACATCTACTCATTTTTTGAACACTTCCAGGGATGGTGACCCCACCACTGCCCTGACAGCCTGTTCCAATGCTTAACCAAAGTTAAGGAGTTATTTGGCAAAGGGACTGTGAAAGACTGAAGCCTGTGGATGGAGGAGGACTGGGCATTCCCCAGCTCCTGACTCCGGCCCATCATTTAGCCTGGACTGGCAGCAAAGCCCCATTTCATGACTGCAAAGCACCCAGTGCCCAGGCACTGGCTGAGATTTGGGGCTGTCAAGGGTAGCACTGTCACCCCCAGGCTGGCAAGCCACGGTTTCCATACAAAATCAACACGATGCTCAGGTCTGATCACCACTATTCAAACAAAATGGAGAGCTGTTCTCCTCATTGACTTAAGAGGAGGAAACCCAGAGCTAAAATGTCACTGCAAAATACCAAACCTCAAGACTTCTCCAGGGACCCCTAAAAATAGCAGCTCCTCCAGCTGCCTGGCCTGGCACAGGAGGGCTCACCAGGCTGGCACGAGAGCACTGCAGCAGGGCAGGGATCTGCAACTTTAATTATGCAGCTAATTGAGACGAACCCCTCACTGCCCAAAGCCTGTGAATCACAGCAGGGAGGAGCAGTGCCTCATGTCCCATCATGGTTTGGGCAGGGAGAGGGCACAGAAGTGCAGGGCAGGAGGGCTGGAACAGAGCAGGGCAGTGCAAACCTGCCCCATTCCTGGAAGTGTTCAAGGTCAGGTTGGATGGGGCTTGGAGCAACCTGGGATAGTGGAAGGTGTCCCTGCCCATGGCAGGGGGATGGAACGAGATGGTATTTAATGTCCCTTCCAACCCAAATCATTCCATCACCTAGGATTCCAGGAAACCTGCTCCTCAAGGCCAGCTCAGAACAGCTAATTCAAAGACTTAATTTTAGGGACACATAAAGCCTGAAGGAAGCTGCCATGAGCAGGCTGGGCAGCATGCAGAGACACACATGTCCATGTGACAGCGGGTGTGAGCTGGTGGCATCCCCTGAGTCTGGCTAAAGATCCCATTCCCAGCACTGATGTCCCACAGCTCTCCAAGTCTGGCTGTCCCAAACACCCTCCCCATGGGAGCAGGTCCCTCAAGCCCAGCAAGGGGCAGGTTCCTCCTGCACTGGGGGCTCCCCATTCCCAGGAGCTGCCCCCTCACCCTCCAGCATAGCTGAGTGTATTCCATCAGCAACTGGGCTCCCTCCACAATTGCCACAAACTGCTCCCATTCCCAAGGAATGGTATTGGCAAACACTGGGCATTTATGATAATTAACAAAATCACATTTTCCCAAGAAGCTGGTAATTAGGATTAGCCCCTGCATGACAATGTCTGGCCTGAAGAAGTCAGTTTGTTGTCAGCAGATGTTGTTTTTTGACTGTTTTATGTCATTGACCATGCTGGTCACGAGGTGATTTGGGACAAAGCACAAGGACTAATCATCTGCTGCTCCAGGTAAATATACCAGAGTCTTTTCTGGAAGCAGGAAACAGGAATTGGAGCCTGTCCTGCAGTCCTTCAGGCTTTCAAAGCCCCTTAAAAACACTGAACAAAATACTTATGGAAAAGGATTTTTGTTTTGCACAGGCCAAGCCTTGTCACCAGGGATCCCAGTGTGTGTGGCAACAGGGGAATGGATCCCCTGGACTATGAGATGGATAAGATGGCCCCTTGCTCTCCTTCCTGGCTCAAGATCCTGTGTCAGGAGGACAGAGGGAACAAGGGGACAATGGAGATACAGGTCTCCTGGCACACACATGGGTCACAGCCTCCCACGAAACACTGGGATTAGTGATGACATTGTTGCCATGGGAGAAGCACCAGCTCCCCTCCCACCCTTCAGACACAGCCAAGTCTCCAGCACTAATCTCAACCAAATCCCAAACTGAAGTCTCAGACCACCACAGACAAAACTCAGCTGCAGAGGACCTGCCTCCTGTACCAATATGCTGCTGTCCTCACTGACCCTCTGAATCCCCTGGGGTCTAGTCTTGGAATTCTGGGCTCATCAGAATGCTCCAGCACAACCCTGGTTGACACTGTTGTTCTCACACCTCAGAGACTCACTGACTCTTCCAGTGGTAGGACTGAAGGTCATGTCCTGCAGCACTTCCTCACCCACCCAGCCCTGAAAACCACCCTTTGGACATGTCTGGGGTTTGGCCAGAGCCCAACACCTGCCTGTGGTGGTGGCACAGGACTTGCCCGGAGCCCACCAGGTGCTTGTGGCCCCATTCCCTCACTGAGAATGGGGCACGAGGGGGCAAATTCACAAAGGGCAAATAAAAGCAACTGGAGGGTGCAGGGGGAAGGAAGGCAGCACCCATCCCTGGGTGCATCCACAGCCCAGGATGGGAGTGATCTGGGCAGAGCCCCACAGCTCCATCACAGGCCAACACTCACTCTTTAGCTTGGAGCGCACTTTGTTCGCCGTCTTCTTTATGTCGGACATCAGCTCTTCCAGCTCCTCCTTTGTTTCTGGGGAGAGAGGAAAGAGCAAACATGGATGTGCTGGAGACACTGCTAAAATCTGCTGCCCAGCCCTGCAGTGTGTGGCAACCACAGCTGGGAGCACTCCATGACTGGGAGCCTCCAGACTGAGAGCACTCTCACCCTCAGAGTGGGAGAACTCCCACCTCCAGACTGGGAGCACTTCCAATTCTAGACTGGGAGCACTACCCCCACCTAGACTGGGAGTACTCCCACCTACAGACTGGGAAAGCTCCTACCCATAGCCTGGGAGCATTCCCACCTCACACTCCAAGCTGGACCCCTCCTCACAGTCCTGAGATGCCCCTGGGGGTCTCCAAGACGTCTCCAGCTCTGGGGCCCCAGCACAGGACGATGAGGTTAAACTGAACAAAGGTGGGCTCAGGTTGGACACAGGGAAGAAGTCTTGGACTAGGAGGGTGGTGAGGGGCTGGCACAAGTTGCCCAGAGCAGCTGGGGCTTCCTCATCCCTGGAAGTGTCCAAGGCCAGGTTGGATGGGGCTTGCAGCGACCCTGTCTAGGGGAAGGTGTCCCTGCCCATGGCAGAGGGTTGGAACTGGGTTAGCTTTTAAGGTCCCTTCCAACCCAAACCATCCTGTGAGTCTGTGATCTCATCCAGGTCCCTCTCCCAGAAAGCAGCAAGCCCTTGAAGGAGCAAGGATGTGCAGATGTGCCCCTGAACACCCTGTGCTCCAGGAACCGAATCCCCCAAGAGCAGCAGGGCTGGGGCAGGGACACAGCCTCATGCCCACCACTCCAGCACCCAAATATGTCCCACCAGTGCAGCCCTCCCTGCTGCCACCCTAACACTCCCTCCTAATTTTCATGAGGTCAAGACTTAATTAAATAATGCATTATTCAATACAGCTGAGGCACATTTACTGAGTCATGTCAATGGCTCCCATGCCAGCTGCCAATCACAGGCATAATTAGAAAATCCTGATGATGGGAATGTTCTGGGGGAAGGTCCCATTGGACTGGAGGCTGCACACATTCCTGACCCAGAGCTATGAGCTTCAGCACTACTGGGAAAAGGAGAAAAGGGACAGGTCTGAATTCCTTCACCACAGGGTATTTGCTGGAGAATGGCACAAATGCAGGGACAGGAAGAGGATATTTTCAGTTTGAATTCTCATTCAAGTGACTGATAATTCAATTTTTTCCCATTCTTGAAAGAACTTGTAATAGTAAGACTAATAATAAGAAATTGTAATAATAAGAAATTAATAATTGTAATAATAAGGAATTACTAATTGTTTTTAATAAAACAACAAACCAGCCTGAGTTAAATAACTCCTTGCAAACATCCAAGCTGGGATGTTTACAAGGATCCAGGAGTGCTGGGGACAACAGCCTGCCATGGACATGGGGATGGGTTGGGAGTTGGGATTGTCTACACGGAAAGAGAAAAGCCAAGGGTTTTCTACTACTGCCTGTGACTGCCCTGCAGGAGGGTGAGAAGCTGGGGCCAGGAATCCTGCTGGTCCTTGGAGGTGACCTTCAGCTTCCTGCTGAAGCTTGGAGGTGCCCAGGGACAGGAAAACCAGTGCTGGATCAAGCTGAGACAAGCAAAATGTAAATTAGATATTAGGCAAAAAAATGGTCATGAAGGCAGTCAAACACTGGACTCAGAGAGGCTGTGGGATATTCAGCATAAGGCTGGGTGAAGGCCTGAGCAACCAGATCCAATGCACCTGCTGGAGGGGACTAGGCCAGGGATCTCCAAGATCTCTTCCCACCCATATCCACCTTCAACCCCATGAAACAATTTCACATCTCACTGCCATGTACTTTCCTTTCTCCCTGTCAATTTGGGCTGAGGGATTCTCCCCCTCCACTCTACCCTCATGAGCCCCCACCTGCAGAGCTGCCTCCAGCTCTAGGGACCCAACACAAAGAAGAACATGGAGCTGCTGGAGTGAGTACAAAGGAGGCTACAGAGATGCTCCAAGGGTGGAGCCCCTCGGCTCTGGAGACAGGCTGGGAGAGCTGGGGGTGTTCACCTGGAGAAGGGAAGGCTCCAGGGAGACCTTAGAGCCCCTTCCAGCCTAAAGGGGCTCCAAGAGAGCTGGAGAGGGACTTTGGACAAAGGCCTGGAGTGACAGGACAAGGGGGACTGGCTTCCCACTGACAGAGGGCAGGGTTAGTTGAGATACTGGGAAGTAATTCTTCCCTGGGAGGGTGGGGAGGCCCTGGCACAGGTTGCCAGAGAAGCTGTGGCTGCCCCATCCTTGGGAGTGTCCAAGGCCAGGTTGGACAGGGCTTGGAGCAACCTGGGATAGTGGAAGGTGTCCCTGCCCATGGCAGGGAAGTGGAACGAGATGGTTTTTCAGGTTCCTTATGATCCCATGACACGCTGCCACTGAGGATGCCCAGGGCAAGTGGTGAGCACAGTCCTCTGGTGGCCACTCAGGAAGGGGACAGGACCACGTGAAAAGACAGAGGGGACAGGGAACAGGAGCTGGGTGCCTTCCCCCAAAATATTTCCAACTGAGCAGCAGGGAGAACTCTCCTTCTGGCTGGCTTTGAGTCACAGGCCGTGTGAGGATTACTTGGCGGCCTGGCAGGCACAGGCTGCCCAGACAATTATTTTCACATCCACGGCGTCTGTTTAAGTGACTCACTCAGATGTATTTAACCATTCACAGCGAGTGACATCCAGCCACAGGAACTGTACCACAACATTGTCATGCTGTGGCCGGTGTCACCCCACGCCAGTGGCACTGAGGGGTGAGATGGGGTGTTTCACAGGATGGGTCAAACTCCTCACATCCCACAGCCCACCTGGGATGTCTGCTCTGCTCCAGTGGGAGCAGGGATGTCCCCACGGCCACCAGCACGTGGGGCTGTGTCACCAGTCTCCTCTCGGAGGGAGGAGGAGACTTTGGTCCAAGGTCAAGTCTTACATCCCTGGGAAGCCCCAGGGCCTGCTGTGACCTGCCTGAGAGGGAGCCCAGGTAGTACAGGGCAGGCAGGGGTTCAGGCAGGGATGCAGGCAGGAGTGGGAGCTCTTTCTCCTCCCTCTGTCAACAGCAAATGGGGCACCTGTTTGGCAGAGAGCAGACACAGAATCCAGGCTGGTAACACTGTAGGTAAGCAGGCAGGAGCAGGCAGGAACAGCAGGCAGGCAGGAGCAAGAAGGAGCAGGCAGGAGCAGGCAGGAAGGCAGGAACAAGTAGGCAGGAGCAGGCAGGAGCAGAAAGGCAGGAGCAGCAGGCAGGCAGGATCAAGCAGGAGCAGGCAGGTGCAGCAGGCAAGGAGGAGTGGGCAGGATCAAGAAGAAGCAGGCAGGATCAAGCAGGAATAGGCAGGAGCAGCAGGCAGACAGGAACAGGCAGGATCGATGGGCAGGAGCAGGCAGGAACACCAGAGAGGAAGGAGCAGGCAGGATCAAGCAGGAGCGGGCAGGTGCAGCCAGGAGGGCAGGCAGGAGCAGGCAGGAACAGCCCTCCACCCCTCACAGTTAAGTGCAGGCACCGTCCCTGCCCACAGCAGCTCCCCTGGGCATCACAGTGACAGTGACTCTGCTGACACAGTGCTCACAGAACACCTTCACCTCTGCAGCCTGCAAGTCTTTACTGACAACAACCAACCTACATCCCTGAGAAAGGCACAATTCCAAACTAATTCCCATCTGAGTTACCTGGCAAAGCTGGGAAGGATCTTTTTGGCAAAGACTTAGTTCTTTCAATAAAAAATTAAAGATCCTGAGCACAGTTCCTTGAAGGAAATTTAAAAAAATCAACCTTTCTTGTTTATTTTGGCACTTCCATTTACAGTATGTTGTGTATTTTTAAAGGTGAATGTAAGGAAGAAGCACAGGCCTGGAAGCCCCACAAGGATCTGGTGTCTGGCAGCAAACCATAAGGAATCCATTCTAGGGATCTACAGAGTTGATTGAAACATTTTCCATAGTGTTTCATGGCCTTAAAGCAATACAAATGAAACCTGTTTTAAAAGCCACCAGGGAGGATACTGGGTCAGGGCAACTCCCAATACCAGCACAAACTGGGGAATGGATGGATGGATGGATGGATGGATGGATGGATGGATGGATGGATGGATGGATGGATGGATGGATGGATGAAGGGAGGG
>WEIV01012187.1:59604-102275 GCA_013390005.1 Calyptomena viridis
CCAGAGAAGCTGTGGCTGCCCCATCCTTGGGAGTGTCCAAGGCCAGGTTGGACAGGGCTTGGAGCAACCTGGGATAGTGGAAGGTGTCCCTGCCCATGGCAGGGAAGTGGAACGAGATGGTTTTTCAGGTTCCTTATGATCCCATGACACGCTGCCACTGAGGATGCCCAGGGCAAGTGGTGAGCACAGTCCTCTGGTGGCCACTCAGGAAGGGGACAGGACCACGTGAAAAGACAGAGGGGACAGGGAACAGGAGCTGGGTGCCTTCCCCCAAAATATTTCCAACTGAGCAGCAGGGAGAACTCTCCTTCTGGCTGGCTTTGAGTCACAGGCCGTGTGAGGATTACTTGGCGGCCTGGCAGGCACAGGCTGCCCAGACAATTATTTTCACATCCACGGCGTCTGTTTAAGTGACTCACTCAGATGTATTTAACCATTCACAGCGAGTGACATCCAGCCACAGGAACTGTACCACAACATTGTCATGCTGTGGCCGGTGTCACCCCACGCCAGTGGCACTGAGGGGTGAGATGGGGTGTTTCACAGGATGGGTCAAACTCCTCACATCCCACAGCCCACCTGGGATGTCTGCTCTGCTCCAGTGGGAGCAGGGATGTCCCCACGGCCACCAGCACGTGGGGCTGTGTCACCAGTCTCCTCTCGGAGGGAGGAGGAGACTTTGGTCCAAGGTCAAGTCTTACATCCCTGGGAAGCCCCAGGGCCTGCTGTGACCTGCCTGAGAGGGAGCCCAGGTAGTACAGGGCAGGCAGGGGTTCAGGCAGGGATGCAGGCAGGAGTGGGAGCTCTTTCTCCTCCCTCTGTCAACAGCAAATGGGGCACCTGTTTGGCAGAGAGCAGACACAGAATCCAGGCTGGTAACACTGTAGGGCAGGAGCAGGCAGGAACAGCAGGCAGGCAGGAGCAAGAAGGAGCAGGCAGGAAGGCAGGAACAAGTAGGCAGGAGCAGGCAGGAGCAGAGGAGCTCTTTCTCCTCCCTCTGTCAACAGCAAATGGGGCACCTGTTTGGCAGAGAGCAGACACAGAATCCAGGCTGGTAACACTGTAGGGCAGGAGCAGGCAGGAACAGCAGGAAGGCAGGATCAAGCAGGACCGGGCAGGTGCAGCCAGGAGGGCAGGCAGGAGCAGGCAGGAACAGCAGGAAGGCAGGATCAAGCAGGACCGGGCAGGTGCAGCCAGGAGGGCAGGCAGGAGCAGGCAGGAACAGCAGGAAGGCAGGATCAAGCAGGACCGGGCAGGTGCAGCCAGGAGGGCAGGCAGGAGCAGGCAGGAACAGCAGGAAGGCAGGATCAAGCAGGACCGGGCAGGTGCAGCCAGGAGGGCAGGCAGGAGCAGGCAGGAACAGCAGGAAGGCAGGATCAAGCAGGACCGGGCAGGTGCAGCCAGGAGGGCAGGCAGGAGCAGGCAGGAACAGCCCTCCACCCCTCACAGTTAAGTGCAGGCACCGTCCCTGCCCACAGCAGCTCCCCTGGGCATCACAGTGACAGTGACTCTGCTGGCACAGTGCTCACAGAACACCTTCACCTCTGCAGCCTGCAAGTCTTTACTGACAACAACCAACCTACATCCCTGAGAAAGGCACAATTCCAAACTAATTCCCATCTGAGTTACCTGGCAAAGCTGGGAAGGATCTTTTTGGCAAAGACTTAGTTCTTTCAATAAAAAATTAAAGATCCTGAGCACAGTTCCTTGAAGGAAATTTAAAAAAATCAACCTTTCTTGTTTATTTTGGCACTTCCATTTACAGTATGTTGTGTATTTTTAAAGGTGAATGTAAGGAAGAAGCACAGGCCTGGAAGCCCCACAAGGATCTGGTGTCTGACAGCAAACCATAAGGAATCCATTCTAGGGATCTACAGAGTTGGTTGAAACATTTTCCATAGTGTTTCATGGTCTTAAAGCAATACAAATGAAACCTGTTTTAAAAGTCACCAGGGAGGATACTGGGTCAGGGCAACTCCCAATACCAGCACAAACTGGGGAATGGATGGATGGATGGATGAAGGGATGGATGGAGGGATGGAGAACAGCCCTGTGGAGAAGGAATTTCCAGCTGAAGTCCCATTTGCCAAAAGACATTTGGGACATCAGTGACCTCTGTGCAGTCCTTCAGTTCCCAAAAGCTGATGTTTATTCTTGGAAACAGAGCTCAGAGTTTGACACTGCAACTTATTTATTCAAGCTACAGAAAACACAAAGGAAACCATCAGACAGTGACTCAACCCTTTCCTAATTTTCTAGAATTTTTCCAACTCTGACCAACACAACCACTTGCAGCAGGTAGGACAGAATGGGGAGCAGGCAGAGGGAGGACAGAAGGAGCAGAGCCAGGGCTGTGCCTTCCATACAGGAGCAACACAAGCAGCTCCAGCTGCCTGCTGAGCTGCAGAAATAGGACATGGCAAGGCCATCCATCTGCCTTCACCAGGAGTGAGGGCACGGGAGACATCCAGTGCCATCGGGAAGGACCAGCAGCCCTGGGATTTTTAACTTCCTGCATGCCAGGAGGGACAAATCCTGCTCGAGGTGCAGCAAAGAGAGATGCTGCAAGGGTTCAAGGTCAGTGCAAAATGTCACCAGGCTTTTACAAAGGAGCAGAACAGAGATGATGCACAGCAGGGTCTGAAAGGTGCTCCTTGAAATGCTTTGTCTCTCCACCTGGCTGTTTTTTGGCTTTACCCACAAAGGATTAAATTGTAGGTTTTGACTTGTGATGTCCACCACGGCCCTGTACACCCTGTGCCAGGGCTTAACCATCCTTTCAGTGAAGAACAAGCAGCAGAAATAAGGGATCAGTGCTCACACTGGGTGTGAGGACTTCAGCTTGGTGATGATGCTGTGCAAGGCTGGTGGAGCAGAGCTGGTGCAGCTCTGTTTCTCTGTTTTCAGAGAAAGTTGGATTTCCTTTTTTTCCCCAATTAACACTAAAACACCAGTTTGTAGACAGCCAGGGATGAAGGAAGCTCATGTAGCTCATTGGTGTGAGCTTGAACCCAACTCCTGCAAAATCTGCTGCCAAAATCTGCAGCGGGCTCATGGATGGCTTGCCTGCCATCACACCCAGCAGCAAACCCAGACCCACAGCTCATCTCCAGCATTCTCAGCCCAACACGTCCCACGCCAGTATTCCAGCTTACAGCTCCACCAGAGCAACTGTTGGGAAAGCGGGAGGTCGCTGAGCTGGCAGGAAACAGCAAGGATCAACAGCTCAAAGCAGGGGGAGTTTAGGAGATCTTTTAATTAAAAGCAGGAAACTGATGGAAGCCCTGATGGAAGCACAGGATCTGGTGGGCGCTGTGGGCGGCTGCACCCCCAGGGATTCATCCCAGCTCCACGAGGGGCACCCAATTAAGACAGCACAATTTGTGTGAGCCAATGGCTGTGGATGCTGCTCCCACCTGCTGCAAACGTGCCCATCTGTCAGAGCTTCCCAGCCCTGCAGCACCATCCCCAAGATTTTGGGGTGTCCGACACTCCAGCAGCAATTAGCTGGCAGAGGAGCAAATGCTCCTTCCCTTTCCATGGTCTCCTCCAATCTCCTCCACCCACCCCGTCAGCACCAAACACCACCATGAGAATCTGTGGACCTTTGGTCCCTGCTCCATCGCCATTGGAGCCACACACAACCCCCTGGCAGCTCCAGGATGGACACAGTGTGCTTGGGATGAAGTGCTGGAGCTCACAGGGACCAAAGCCACCCCATCCCTCTCATGGGCACTGAGGGCACAAATACCAGCTAAAACTCCTCAGCTCTATTTTTACCACAACAACCACACTAATTGTCTTACCTTCCTTTAATTCTCCTGATCAAATTCCACTTCAAATACTCCATTTATTTTTCCCAGAAGCAAGGTTAGGTTAATCAGTCAATAATTACCCAGCTCAATCCCTCTCTTTTTAAAAAATTGACACTGTGCTACCTTCTCAGCTCCTGGTGTCTGCCAGGTATGCCAGGAGTTATTGGAAATCAACACTAATGGCAGAGGCACCGTCTTACTCAGCTCCTGGAAAACTTCCCAATCAATACCTTCAGGTAGCCTGGATCCAGCAGTGTCTATTTTTGGTATTGACTGTTTAGCAACAACCTGATTTACTGTTGGAACGTTGGAATTTAATCAGCATAAGATACATCACGTGTTTTGCCCCAAAAAAAGCATTTCTCATATGTTTGTGTCCTTTCTGCATTATTCTCCCATTTTCCTTTATTAATGCACCAAAATGGCTGAGAGGTTTCTGCTCTTCTTCAAGCATCTCACAAAAACTTCAGCCTGTCCTGCAGGCTGCTGCTGGGTGGGTTTTCCTGCTCCCTGAAACTCCCAGCTCCAGTTTCTGTGCCACTGGGAAAGGGTGGGAAAATATTCTCCTCCTCTTCACCATGTATGGGAAAATGGAGACAAATGTAAATCCGTGGCAAGTAAAACTCCAAGAGTAGGAGGCACAGAGAAGTGGTAAGAAACACTGAAGGATGAAGGGAGGATAAAGTGATTTAAATTTATTCTATGAGCACTTGATATCAAGGAGCAAGTCAGGATCTGAGTGTTCCTGGTGCCAAGATCTTGCCTGTGAGCACTGGGGCTGCCCAGGGGTTCTTCTCCCAGGCTGTGATGAGGGGATTTCATTCCAGCCACACAAATCTTTCTTCTAGGACTGAGGAACACAAACTAGGTTGAATTTGGGACACAAAGGAACAATTGCAATTTTCTGGGTTTTTAACTGGTGTTGCAGCACAGATGTCTGGAGCAATATTAACCCCCATTTCCTTTTTGTCCCATGCTTCCATCACAGGATCAGGGGCTCACAGAGTGGTTTGGGTTAGAAGGGATTATCAAAGATCATCCAGACCAAGCCCTCACCATGGGCCTTCCACTACCTCAGGTTGCTCCAACCTGGCCTTGGACACTTCCATGGATGGGGCAGCCACAGCTTCTCTGGGCAGCCTGTGCCAGCCCCTCACCACTGTCATGGTCCCACATTTCTTTCCCATGTCCAACCTGACCTCACGCTCAGTTTAACCCCTCAGTCTGTGCTGGCACTGAGGATTGCCTCGACTCAGTGCAGAGCCTTGCCCTTGGCCTGGTTGAACTCCAGGAGGTTCCCATGCTTTGACATCTTTATTCCTGGCACTCCAGTGTCCTAAGGCACCTTAGTCATCCTTCCTGGGACACATCATGGCTCTTCCCAAAGGCAGACACAGTTTGAATGCCATATTTAAATTGTTCAAGATGATAAAAGGAGTCTGTGCCCACAAGGGGCCCCATGACTGGGCATCCTGAAGGGTGAGGAAGAAGCAGGGCCTGATGTGGGAACTGGGTCCAGCACAGGAGGGAGGCAAGTCCTTCACCCCTGCACAAGGTGATGCAGATCACCAACAGTGAGCCCATTTGGACAAAGAGACACTGGGCTTTGTGCAGAAAGGCAGCCAGCCAGGGAATTGTGGAAAGGTTATTTTTAGAGTTGCACATTTCCATGATAAAGAGCAAGTATTACCTCTGGCTGAAAACTTTTTCTAGCAGTGGTGGAAAAAAATGACCTGAAACAGATCTACTCCCCAGAGCTTCAGCTGAGAGCACACTCGAGATGCTGCTGTTGGTACCCAAGGCAGCATGTGTGAAATAAAGCTCCAGAAAGCACCCATAAAGAGTTCAGGCACCTGAACCTGCCCAATCCAGCTTTTGTTTTCTTGAGAAAAAATGCCCTGATTTATATTTTTAAACACTGACTGAAGCACTGGGAACTGAACTTGTGATGTCCCAGCAAGGACAACACACAGGTAGGACATGGTGGCCACTAAGGGCTTAAAGGTCATTCTTAGCCACAGTCACCTGCAGCCACTGTCACCTGCAACCATCATCCCTGCAGTTTGTCTGGCAGCCTCTTCAGACTCCACTAACTCATGGAAATGGGATAGCTCAAACTTCCAAGCTGGAAGGTATCACTCACAGGTTGTCCTGTAAATTTGAGAGATCCAAATGGCCCATTTGCAGGGAAAGGTCAAAAAGGGAAAAAATCCACTTCACATTGCTCAAGGATTTTTTCATACAGTCACGGACTCACAAGGTAGTTTGGAAGGGACTTTGAAGGTAATTTCATTTCATCCCGCTGCAGGGACACCTTCCACTAGCACAGGTTGCTCCAACCTGGCCTTGGGCATTTACAGGGACGGGGCAGCCACAGCTTCTCTGGGCAACCTGTGCCAGGGCCTCCCCACCCTCATGGTACAACATTTCTTCCTTATGTTCAGCCCAAACCTTTTTGCAGCAGCCTGTAGCAGCCAGGCAGGGTTTGGTCCATCCATCCTCACCTGCACACATCTCCAAACACAGGAGTGAGCCAGCTCTGTGCCTTCATGTGAGATACATGTGCTGGGCCCTCGTCCATGATCCACATCCCAAGGCTGCCTCGCTCTTTTGTGTGTTAATTTACACAAATCAGAAACAAATCATTCCTAATCCAGGATGTTTTCCCCACCCACACACAGGGAGGGCAACTGGCAGCCTCTGACCTGTCCCCCCTGTCAGCACTGCCCAGCTCTGCCCAGCACCTCCCCATCTGCCCACCCTGGGCTCTCCAGGTGCTGCTGCTTGGCAGCTTGTGTGCTGTGGGAGCTGTGGGGGAGCCATGTCCCACGGGAGCCGTGTGCCGTGGGAGCTGCACGTTGTGGGAGATGTGTAGTGTAGGAGCTGTGTGTCATGGGAACTGCACATTGTGGGAGCTGTGTGGGAGCTGTGTTCCATGGGAGCTGTGTTCCGTGGGAGATGTGTTCCGTGGGAGATGTGTGCTGTAGGAGCTCTGTGTCATGGGAGCTGTGTGGGAATTGTGTGCTGGGGGAGCTGTCTGGGAGCCATGTGCCATGGGAGCTGTGTGCCATGGGAGCTGCACGTTGTGGGAGCTGTGTAGTGTAGGAGCTGTGTGTCATGGGAGCTGTGTGGGAATTGTGTGCTGGGGGAGCTGTCTGGGAGCCATGTTCTGTGGGAGCTGTGTGCCGTGGGAGGTGTCTGGGAGCTGTGTGCCATGGGAGCTGTGGGAGCCGGGTGCCGTGGGAGGTGTGTGTTGTGGGAGCTGTGGGAGCCGTGGGAGCTGTGTGCTGTGGGAGCTGTCTGGGAGCTGTGTGCCATGGGAGCTGTGGGAGCCACATGCCATGGCAAGCAGTGCCATGGGATCTGTGGGAGTCGTGTGCTGTGGGAGCCGTGGGAGCTGTGGGAGCCGTGTGCCGTGGGAGCTGTGTGTTGTGGGAGCTGTGGGAGCCGTGGGAGCTGTGTGTTGTGGGAGCTGTGGGAGTCGTGTGCTGTGGGAGTTGTGGGAGCCACATCCGTGGCAGGCAGTGCCGTGGGAGCCATGTGCAGGGGAGCCATGGCCGTGGCAGTGCCGACGTGCTCCCTGGCACGCTCGCTCCAGCCTCCCACTCCTCCCCAGCACAGCGTCAGCCACCGGCGTCACTGCCCTGTCACCACCCGCCTTTCCCACAGCGCTCATCCATCCATCGGAGAGGAACTCTCTGCTCCAATGGAGGAGGGAACAGGGAATCCCAAAAGCAAGGGCATCACTGGACCTTGATTTCTCCCTGCATCACCACCCCAGCCTTCCCGCATTGTCCTTGCTCCGTGCCCTCGGAACAGGGCTGGTGACCTCTCACTGCTCCAAACAAAGAGAGACAAACTGGGAACGGTGGGAGGGACGGAGGGAGGAAAACCAATGTGTCTTCAGCAAGAAAGATGAAACCACACAGCTGGAGTGAGCAGAAAATAAGAGACACTACAAATCCCTGCAAAACGATGCAAGGATGCGCTTGGGCTGTACAGGAAGGAGTGGAAAACAGGACGGATGCAGGTCTGGCATTGCACAGACCAACAGCCAAGGACTCACTCACTCTCCTCAGCTCTTACGGAGGCAATATTTTTGTGTACTGTCTCCTGTGGCCCCCCCATTTCTCCCTTGGCACTGACTCCTCCATCCCTGCAGCCTCCTCCCAAGCCCTCCTCCCCCCCCTCTCTTCTTGCTCCCTTAAATACAGCTTCCCTAGCCTGTTCCCTCTCTGAATGCTGGAATTCACCCTCCCCTGCCATTTCACTCTCCAGATCCCCTCCTTTGCCAGAGTTTGCCTTCACCATTCCCTCCAATCCCGGGAACAGTTTTGGGCCTCTCACAAGAAAGACACTGAAGGTCTGGAGTGTGTCCAGACAAGGGAACGGAGCTGGGGAAGGGTCTGGAGCACAAGTCTGGTGAGGAGCAGCTGAGGGAGCTGGGGGGGCTCAACCTGGAGAAAAGGAGACTCAGCAGGGACCTTCTGGCTCTTCTCAACTCCCTGACAGGAGGGGGGAGCCAGGTGGAGATCGGGCTCTGCTCCTATCGAACAAGTGACAAGACAAGGGGAAATGACCTTAAGTTATGAGAGGGGAGGTTTAGGTTGGATATTAGGGAATATTTTGTCACAGCAGTGGTGGTCAGGCATTGACAGAGGTTGCCCAAGGCAGTGGTGGAGTCACCATCCCTGGAGGGATTTAAAAGATATGTAAATGTGGCACTTGGGGACACATTAATGGTGGCCTTGGCAGTGCTGGGTTAATGGTGGGACTCGATGATCTCAGAGGACTTTTCCAACACTAATGAATCCATGATTTAACACACCCAGTCATGCTCACGGAAGACAGAAGAACCTTCCAGCTGTTGCAGATGTGAAAAAGGCACCGCTGCTGAGTACACACCAGTAGGGTGGATCCAACACAGCTCAGAGCAAGATCAGGTCCAGGAGAGGTGAAATCAAACAGATGAAATCAATCGGTGAAATCAAATTTGACAGGTTTAACCAAACCAAGATGTGCAAGGAAGGAAAAGCAGAAAGGAGAGTCTCTGGTTTTCCAGCAGGATATAGCAGGCAGGGTATGGGGATGTCAGACCCACACCACCAGGCTGGACACAGGAACCAGATGATTAAAGATTTGGGGTGGGACTGGAGGAAAATGATGGATGGGTCTCATGGAAGGGGTCAATCCCAGGGCAAGTTCCATTCAGGGTTTTCATTAAGAGCTTGCAGACTGCAGGAAAACCCACCCACCAGCTGCGGAGAGCTGTGCTGGCTTCACCTATCTGATCGAAAGGCACACTTGATTAATGACAAATCCAGGCTAAAATCAATTACAGACATACTGGAAAAGGACAAATCTCAGCTGGTTCCTACGGAGAACAATAATCTAACAGTCAAATACAACTCCAGGACCTGGTATCCGCTCATACGCTGGGAGGAGGTTCCAAGAGAGGCAGCAGCTGATGGCAGGATGATATGTGTGAGGATCAAAGGCATTTTTTTCTTGGGAAAGAGCAAATCTGAGCAGGACTCAGGCAGGCTCAATGCAGCATTGTGCTGAGGATAGGCAGTGTAGACAGACAGGGGCTCTGATGCCACCCCTGAACACAACACTGACCCTGAGTCCCCACAGCGCTTCCACATTGCCCAGAGGAGGATGTACCAGGAGAAAATCAAGTGCAACAGAGGCTGGAAAGCAGGATTTCACCCAGGGGAGGTCTAGAGATGCTGCCTCATGGCTGCAGGTGGGTGCTGGCCCATGGGAAAGCTGCCCACACACGCAGCAGCCTGAACGCCACCTAATCTCAGCAGAAGATCTGGTTAATCCAATTTTCAGGAAGTCGGTGATCACTAATGCTTGGCTTGCTGGCTTCTTGCAGTCTGTGGTTATTGAATCCCTTCCTTCTGGGTCACAGGAAGCTCAGGATTCCCCATTCCAGCCCACAGGACGGCCAGCATGGCACTGGGACAGGGATCGCCCCAAAGGCTGTGCTGCAGGAGGTACCACTCCTGTGTGCACTGGTCAGAAGGGACAGGTTCTTGTTTCCACCTCAGGAACTAGTAACAGCCACCAAATTCTTCTGAGAATCAGATACTACCCATCACCAGACAAGGTCCACTTGATAGTGAAGGTCTGTGCCCTCAAGCAGCCTCCTCTGACCCAAAGCTCTGGACCAAACCAGGAACCAAATCTGCACTTAGGTTGTCAGGAACCTCCAATGACTGAGGCCTCATCCCTTTCATGGAGGACACAGCACCTGAACCACCCCTTTGGCATGGCAGGATTTTAGTCTTTCCTGCTTTTGGCCTACCACAGCCTCCAGAGGTGGAGCTGAGGTCTGTGCCAACACCAACCAGCCCATGGTTCTCTAAGGAAAGGGGTTTTACTGCAATAGTGACTTATCCTTGGAAATATTCACATACCATCTGGGCATGGTCCTGGGAAACCTGCTCCAGATGATCCAACTTGTGCAGGGATGTCGGACCAGGTGATCTCCAGAGGTCCCTTCCCATCTCAACCAATCTGATTCTGTGAAAATAAGGAGCTGCAGTGCCCTGTGATGTATCAGATCAGACAAAAGATGCTGCTGTGCTGTGTGTTTTGCTGTGTCACAGGAGGTCACACGGCTGCAGAATGTCACCTGTCCCATGCAGCACCACTGGGCTGGGGTAAGGAGGGTAAGGGCCATGGCCTGCACCTTGCTGGGCACAAAGAAAAGGAAATTCTTCATCTGGACACTGGCTGAAGCAGCTGGGAGGAGACTCAGTAAAGCAAGGGGATGGCATTAATGGTAGAAATCATTCAGAGAGAAGAGAAAATGCCTGACATGAGATCCCAGAGCCCTAGAGATGACTGTCCATTCTGATCTACTCTCACCTTTCCTTCTCGGGAAGGAAATGCTGAAAACTGAAGAGCTGGTCAGCCTCCACCATGACCCATTGAGATTTTTTCTACCATTATTACACATTAGGAACCTGCAAAGACTTAATAGCTCATTCCAAAGCTCTTCCTACTCGATTCAGCATCTCCCTCCTGCCAAGGCAATGTGGGACCTTCTGGCCTCATACTGAGGATGCTGTGCAGCAGGTGAGGCCCCCAGGCATCCCGACAGCATGAAGAGATGGAGGTCAGGACCCTTCCCCACCACCAGTGCTTTCCACACACACCCAACCAAAAGGCTGGGCGGCACAGGATGGGAGGAAACAGCTGCCAGCAAGGGGTGACAGCTCTGCAGCAGTTTTTATCCAACTCTTCCCCAGGGCTTGCTCTGACGACACTTAACGAGGGGCCACCACAGCACAGGGCACTGGCCCCGACCGAGTGCAGCGGCGTTTTGTCAACACCATGGCCCAGCTCTGCCCGCTCCCTCCTGACATTTCAATAGCTCTGCAGGAGCTATTTTGGTCTCTGCCGAGGGCAGAGCTCTGACACAGGCAGCCAGAGGAAGGGGGAGGCAAGGGGGACGCAGGAAGAGAAGCCCCCAGACAATCCAGATCAGCATCACTGCCGTGTTCTGGGGCCGCAGGGGATGCTTGAGGGGAGCATAGATTCACTTCTAGCCTGCCCCAGGCTGGGAAACTCCACAGGGCTGTCCTGGAGAAGGATATGGAACTATCCCACACAGGGAAACCAGCCCCGCCAACCCCCTTCCACCACCTCTGGAAGGAGCAGCACCTGCACATCCCAGCAAGGACAGGCACAGGGTGAGTCTGTGCCAGGGCAGGAGCAGCTCAGCAGAACACCAGGAGCCTGCACAGCATTTCAGAGAACCACAGAATCATGGAATGGTTTGGGGTGGAAGGGACCTTAAAGCTCATCTCGTTCTACCCCCTGCCATGGGCAGGGACACCTTCCACTTGACCTGCTCTAAACCTCATCCAACCTGGCCTTGGACACTTCCAGGGATGGGGCAGCCACAGCTTCTCTGGGCAACCTGTGCCAGGGACTCCCCACCCTCACAGGAAGGAATTTCTTCCTAATATCTAATCTAACTCTCTCCTCTTTTATATTAAAACTGTTCTCTCTTGTCCTATTACTATCTTCACGCAAAAAATCACTCCCACTCCATTTTATAAGCCCCCTTTAGGCACTGGAAGGGGCCCTAGATCTCTTTGAAGCCTTCTCTTCTCCAGGCTGAACACTCCCAGCTCTCTCAGCCTGTCTCCAGAGCAGAGGGACTCCACCCCCAGAACCTCCACATTTCCCAGGAGAGGATCAGGTCAGAGAGCACATCTCACCACCAGGAACTGAGCTGGGACAACAGCTCAGGGCAGGGTGGGCAGCCAGGCCAGGCTGTTCTGCTCCAGCCCTGCTGGGCATGATTTTGCCTGTATGCAAATCAGGAAGATATTTTGCATTTACATTCATCCAATGATGTTAATTAGGAGCTCCAGGCGCAAAAAAGGAAGAAGAGTTTTCTAAGCCCGAGGTCCCATCAAGCCAGAATCGCTGCTGTAAATTCCAGACAAACTGTAAACTCCAGAACTTGGTGCCTGCAGGTAACTCCAGTTGGTCTCTTACTGAATTCCAAGTTGGAGGTAGGAATACCAACCCCAGAATTATGGGATTATGGTCCCCTGCTAGAGATGGAACAAGGCAGGAGCAGCACTCCCCACAGCTGGAGTGCTGGAGTGGCTCTCTGCAAGAAAATCCCACCAGGGGCTCATAAAAGCCTGTTTCCTTCACAAGAATTTGGACTTGTCACATAACAAACTACTTCAATAATAAAAATATGGAATTTTTTTTTCCATTCCTTCTGTTGCTCACAGCCCGTGAACTGATGGGAAGTCATTCCCAACTGCTCCATCCATATCACTCACCACCTTCCCACCACTCATGTGTTCAGAGGCTGGTCCCAAGAGGAAGCCCTTCACCAGCAAAGTTAATGACTAGTTTCTTCACTTCAGGCTGCTGAAAAAAAGCAGCTCAGAGCTTCTCTAGTGAGAGAGCAGGAGCTCCCCAGGGTCCAGGCACTTGTGAGCAGGATGGGCCCACCCTAGAAATGGAGCTACAACAACAACTCCTTTTATCAGCATTTTTTCAAGTTAAACTGAACAACAGAACAAACAAAAAAGAACACGACTGAGGGTTTAGATGTCACTTCATTATCTTTCCAATTAAGAGCAAAAATTACACATCCTTCCTCAGCTAAATCTGTTTGACATGGCTCCACCACTGCAGAAGTGCAACTGCTAAGCAGGATCTTCTCAAAACTCAGAGGAAAATAAGGTGGGTGATGTTCTGCTTACATATTCCAACTCGTTTTCCCACCAGGCTGCTTCCCTGTAGCACCAGAAGCTATTAAAAGCCCTCACAGTACTCTCAAGACACAGAATTATCTTCCAGATTGGGAGCTCCAGATTCCTTTTGGTCATGGTGAGATATATAATCCACACATGGTGCCGTTACCCACCGTCTCTGCAAGAACCCAGATGGATGCCAAGAATAAGGCACTTCTTATAGCTGAGGCATTTTTAAGAGATGTTAACATGCCTTGCATAAACGTGTCCTACTTTCTGACTTGGGTTGAACACACATGAGTCACTCAGCTGCATCCTCCTAAAATCCCACACCTGTACAGAAAAATCCCACCTCCTCTCTCACACACCCTACCTGCTCAGGAAGGGGAGGGTGACCAAGCCATGGGCACGTGTTTTACCATCATGAGCCAAAACCTTTAAGCCCTGAACAGAAAAAATGTGACTCCACATCACTGCCCAACACTCCGCAGAGTCATCTTCCACCATCACCACAGGCAGATGCTTTACAGGTAACTCTGTGTTCAGGAGGGCCTTTGCCCAGAAAAACAAGGTATCAGCAAGAGGTTTCAACTGCCTTTCATCAGAAAACAGTAGGTGGGGTGACAAGAAGTGATGCAGAAGCTTCGTGCTCCTTCCAGGCAGAGGTACAATGGGGAGGACGTTCTCCACCACACAAGGACAGGGCTGTGCTGCCTTCAGACAGCAGCTTTAGCACCTGACTGGCTCCACTGTTCCTCCCACAGAAAGAGGAGCCTTTCAAGTCCTGACATTGCCACCTCTCCTCAGAACCTTCCCACTGTGCTAAAAAGGATGAGAAAGGAAAGGTCACACCAGCCGTGGTTTCTCACTGGTGGCTTTGGCCAGCTGAGAGAACTTTGGAACTTCAGCCTTGTTTCTTCAATGAAAAGCTTCAAAGACAAGACCTGGAAGTCTGGGAAGAGCAGCTCCCTGCAGCTGGGAAGTGCATGGCAGCATCACAGCTCGTTCCAACAAGCCAAAGGCAAAGGGAGCACAGAAAAACCCTTCTAGCCAGTCTGTCCCTGCTCTGCTTTTCACCCAGAAACATTTTAGGAGAAATTTTTGGTTTTCTGTCCACTGATTAATTGAAGTAGCCACAGAAACAAACTGCAGTCTTCCCATCTTTGTTTCTTTGCTCTAGACAAATGCTAATGCATGCTGAGCTGCCCCAAGTGCTCTCAGGCCTCCAGAGACTCCTCAGGATCAGCTCCTGCTCGAACCCAGGGGCTCTTTACCCAAGGTTGAGGTTCTCTTTCTCCTGAGCCTTTGTATGATAACATCTTTTAAGGCAGCCCTTAATTTAAGATATTAAAGACCAATAATTGCTTGTACTGGAGATCAAAACACTAAACTTGAAACCCTTTGACACAACCTGTCCAGCTGTAACAGCCCAACTGTTTATTGCAGGTTTTGAAATATTAATGCAACTCTAAATCTTTACATGCTGCAGTAAAATGCCAAGCAATATTCCAAGCACTGACCACAGGCACGGAACGAGGGATGGTTTCACATCCTGGCACTAGAGGAAGGCTGGAATTGACACAGACTAAGTCTGCACATGGGCATGTAAAGATTTGATTATCTTCTACCAGAACTTTCTGCAGAAGCTGTTCCCTTCATGGATGTGGTTTGAGGGACAGAGGAAGAAGTTTCAACACTTGTACCAGGTCAGACAGGACTTGGAGCACCCTGGTCTAGTGGGAAGTGTCTCTTGACTGGGGCCACAGAGGTGACAGCTATGGGAACACCAGCAAAGAGGCCTTTGGGTTGTAGGAAATGGCACACATACCCTCTCTGTCTCTCTCACACACACAAACTCTCAACAGCTGCTTTGAAGAGAGTTTCCATCAAAACAGACTGAAACAATATCAAGGGCATTTCACAGATTAATAGAATCATGGACTCACAGAGTGGTTTGGATTCGAAAGGACCATTTTGTTCCACCCCCTGTCACGGGCAGGGACACTTTCCACTATCCCACGTTGCTCCAAGCCTTGTCCGACCTGGCCTTGGACACTCCCAGGGATGGGGCAGCCACAGCTTCTCTGGGCAACCTGTGGGCACCACCACTCTCCCAGGGAAGAATTTCTTCCCCGTATCTAAAGTGCTGCTTCCTAAGAGCCACTTCCAGCCCTGACCACCCCTGGGAGTTATTGGAATCATGATGGATCACCCTTCTTATTAGAAGTGCACAGGGAAGCGGTTCACTGGAGGCTGGTAATAAAGAATATCTGCACAAGATGGTCTTCAGCTGCAGAGCCATCAGTATTTACAGATCAGAAGCCAAGTCCTGACCTGTTGGATTCTACACCACTTGATTAATTATTTACCTCAAAGCTAATTAATCATCCATTAACTCTTCGTGAGCTCTTCTACCAGTAGGGCACATTCATGGAGTGACTCAATAAATGCTTCCAATATCTAGAGCTTCATATGATTAAGAAGAAAAATCTTCCATGGGAGAGCCTCAGGGCAGACATAAGAGGCCATGTCCCAGCTGCATTTTATCTTCTTTCCCTGACAATTCCCTGGCCTTGCCTGATCCTCTGTTATCTGCCCCGTGATGCTCAGTGCTTCTCCAGACAGCACATTTTTTTTATTTGCATCCAAAGCAACTCTTCTATTTGCATTTTTGCTAGTAAACTGATAACTTCATTAAGAAAATACAGTTCTGCTCCACCTCTGTGGGGCCTGGAAACTTATTAACAGTGCTGAGAGATAAGATGCTTAAACCTATTAAAGCAGGCTCTGCTGGTATTAAAAGCAAGCTCAAGATTT
This sequence comes from Calyptomena viridis, assembly GCA_013390005.1. Taxonomy (NCBI): domain Eukaryota; kingdom Metazoa; phylum Chordata; class Aves; order Passeriformes; family Eurylaimidae; genus Calyptomena; species Calyptomena viridis. Next base: position 75,482 of record WEIV01012187.1, read on the forward strand.
ATGCTGCCTGCCCTCAAAAAACATCTCTCTCCAGTAGACCCCAGGAACTGAGGCAGGATTGGCAGGCAGGGCTCTGGGGACACGAGAGGAGACATGCCACCAAGAGGGAAGTGACAGGGCCATGAACAAACTGTGCTCTCTTCTCTGAGAGCCTTCAGACCTAGTGCTGCCCAGCTGGAGCCTCTGCAGCCATCCTGCCTCAAACAGCAATAATTCATCCCACTTCCCCAACCACAGAATCATTCAGGTTGGAAAAGGCATCCAAGACCATCGAGTTCAACCATTCCCCCAGCATTGCCAAGGCCACCATGGACCCATGTCCCCAAGTGCCACATCCATACATCTCTTAAACCCCTCCAGTGATTCCACCACTGCCCTGGGCAGCCTGTCCAATGACTGACCACTCTTCCCATAAAGAAATTTTCCCCAATATCCAATATAAACCTCCCCCAGTGTAACTTGAGGGCATTTCCTCTGGTCCTGGTTACTGGGAGCACAGCCTGACTCCCACCTGGCTCCACCCTCCTCCTCAACAGAGAGTTGTAGAGAGTGAGAAGGTCCCCCCTGAGCCACAACCCATCACTGTCACTAACACAGTGCAGGTGTTGCTATTGGGGTGACAGATGAATTCCCTCGTCCCTATCAGCCACCATCTGCAAACATCCCATATTCAGGCTGCCGAATCTGGAATATCCACCCAAAACCCATCTCTCATCCCTCAGTCACAAGCCAGGATTTTATGGTAACACCTCCCCAGCCCACGTGTCCTCATGTCACCGTCTCCAGAGGAGACTGGTCCAAACACAGCACACCATCACCAACCAGAGAGGAACTGGAGCGTGCTAACGACATGACAAGTCCCTGCAAGGAGAGCCCAGCACTCCACTGATGCAGGAATTGCATCCACGAGCCAGCCACGTCAGGCAGGAGGTCTCAGGTGTGAGAAAAATCATTCAGCAGCATCTCATCTCATGAATCCAACCCTATCCCCAGGCCAAGACATCCCTGTCGGGGCAGCCCTGGTGGGCTGGGTGCCCCAATTGAGTGAGGGGGTGTCTGGGGTGTGGGCAGCCCTGGGGAGCAGACTCACAGCTCCATCCCACCCTGAGCACACGGAGCATCTGGAACACACACTGGTGAGCATGCACAGATTATAGGAAGGGGATCCCAGCCCAGGTAATTTAACAGTGAATTGCAGGGGAAGAAGCCAAGTGACAGGTCAAGGGGAGTTTTTGCTCCTTCTGAATAATCTGCAGCTCACAAGCAGCAATGTCCCATGGGAATGGTGGCACCTTTTCAGGATATACCACTTCCCAGTTGCTCCCTGTATTTGTGATTTACACTTGCCTGCTGAGTTCACTTGGAAATACCTCAGGGTACCCTCCTGCAGTTCTGCACTAGCTGAAAGAACAAAACCTTGGGCTGGCACTCACAAAACCACCACCTGAGGAGAGAATGGCTGCAGGGCTGGCTCTGGGATGGTCAGTCAGTGGCCACACAGCTGTGGGTCCCCTCTGTCTGGCCAGCACTCAGCAAGATGGGTCCCAGGACAGCTGGGTCAGACACTGGGGCTGGGATGTTCAGGAAGGATTTAGGGATTAAGAGGGAGCAGTGCAGCAGCTCTAACATGTGCACAGCCCCTGAGGAGACCAGAGAGCACAGGGGTGCAGGACCCACAGCCCAGCCATGCAGCCAGAGGGTTTGTGCTAGGGCTCTACCTGACAGGCTAAACTTTCACCTGGAAGTGCTGCTCCTGGTGGGAATGGCTCCTCTCCTCTGTCCCTCCTCACTGCCTGTTGGAAGCTTGGCCATGACCTTGGAGGTTCAAACCAGTACAGAGATGAGACAGTGGCGGGTGCAAGACAGCTTCCAGCACGGCTGCTGAATCACAGCTGCAGTGAGCTGGCACTGAGGAGCAGCTCGTGCCCAGAGGGAGAGCTGAGGGGACCCAGGGAAACTGGAACTGCAAAGAGAGGAGTTTGATGGATGGAGTATAGATGGATAGGGAATAGGCTGGGTGGCCATGTCCAAATTGCTGCAGTCAATGTCTTGATGTGCAAGAGACAAGTGGTGTCTCTCTGGGAGCAGAACTAGTTCATAACTTCACCAGGACACAGAGGGTGGATCGAGCAAACTCCCAGCAAGTTTGTGGATGGCTCTGAGCTCAGTGGTGCCATCAATGGGCTGGAGGGAAGGGAGGGCATCCAGAGGGACCTGGACAGGCTGGGTCAGTGGGTCCATGAGAATCTCATGAGGTTCAACCAGGCCCCAGGCCAAGTCATGGACCTGGGTCCAGCAAAGGCTGGGGGATGGATGGAGATGGATAAATGGAGGGATGGATGGAGAACAGCCCTGTGGAGAAGGAATTTCCAGCTGAAAGTCCCACTTGCCAAAAGACATTTGGGACATCAGTGACCTCTGTGCAGTCCTTCAGTTCCCAAAGGCTGATGATTATTCCTGGAAGCAGAGCTCAGTTTGACATTGCAACTTACTTATTCAAGCTACAGAAAACAAGAAAAACATGAGACACTGACTCAACCCTTTCCTAATTTTCTAGAATTTTTCCATCTCCAACCAATAACACCATTTGCAGCAGGCAGGATAGAACTGAGGAGGATCCAGGAGGGAGGGTGCCCTGTGGAGAAGGACTAAGGTGACAAATGGGACATGACTTGGCCGTGTGCACTGGCAGCCCAGAAAGCCAAGTGTGTCCTGGGCTCATCCCCAGCAGTGTAGGCAGCAGTTGAGGGAGGGGATGCTCCCTCTGTGCTCCACTCTCCTGAGATGCCTCTGGAGCTCCCTCCAGCTCTGAGGTGCCAGCACAGGACAATGGGGTTAAACTGAACAAGGGCGGAGTCAGGTTGGACTTGAGGGAAAGAAATGTTGGGCCATGAAGGTGAGACAGTCCACCTTCATGGTGGGGAAGAAGTCAAGGGACACACTAGTCCAGGCTATGGAACATGCACGAAGCCAATCCCTCCATGCCAGGCCTGTAAGTCCTTCTCCCACTCCCACATTCCCTGTGCCAACAGCTCAAGCCGGGCAGAGGGGAGGGGGACAACCCAGGAGACAACAAAGGAGCCTGACAAGGGGAAACAAAACCAAACTCCCAATCCTGATTGAACTTTTGGATAGCTCCCAGCCCCAAACACTACCCAGCTCAGGAAACAGGAGGTCCCAGTGGTACCCACTAATGTCCCACAGATGCCTGGGCTGTGTGCCTGTGTGTGGGTGGCCGGGCTGGCGAACACCGGTGTGCCAGCTCTGCCAGTGGGATTCCAAGCCCTTGGATGGCAGGCAGGCAGCTCTGGGCAGGCAGCAGGGCTCTGCCTGCACCGGCTGGGGCTGGCAGCTGCCAGAGCAGACACCGCTCCGAACCGGCAGCTCCCAGGCACTTCCAGGAGGTAGAGCCCTTCCACCCAGCTCTCTGCAGGACTCCCGGGAACAACAAATGGGCAGCAGTGCCCCCGCGGCGATTAATCATCTTCCTGGGACGCAGGGAATCGTTATTTCCCACCCCACCGTGCAGCTGCTGCTGCACCCACACGCAGCCCCGGATCGACCGCGGGGGCAGAGACCCCGGAGAGAGGGGGCTGGAGAGAGGGGGCTGGCACGGCCTGCAGGGAGAGTGGGCAGGAGCCTCATGTGGAAGGTGGGTGGAGTGGCGGGGCTATAAAATACAGGGATTTTGGTGGGGGAGTTCAAGGGGAAATGGGAAGTATTTGCTGTGTGAATGTTTTCTCCTAAAACGAGCGCTGAAAAGATTTGGGATGGCAGTGAAACACTTGATTACTGCAGCGATTCTGTCAAGTGTGCAGCAGAGCTGTGTGAATTGACTTTAAAAAGGAGCAGAATTGTCACAGAATCATGGAATCATTTAGGTTGGAAAAGCCCTCTGAAATCATCGAGTCCAGCTATTCCCCCAGCACTGCCAAGGCCATCACTAAACCATGTCCCCAGGTGCCACATCTACACATCTGTTAAATCCTTCCAGGGATGGTGACTCCAACACTGCCCTGGACAGCTTGTTCCAGTGCTGGACTACTTGGACTCCCCTGGCTGGTGCTCCCCAGGACTCCCAGGGCTTCACTCCCTGCAGGAGAGTCTCAGTGCTGATCCCATCACCATCCTACCTCCTCTCCCAGCAGGCCGCCCAGTCCTCACTGGCTATCCCAGCTGTTAAAACATCAGTCCCTCTTCCAGTTTCTCCTCAATGTCTTATAACTTGATGCTGGCAAACCATGGGCAGCCAAACTGACCACAGCATGTGCAGCTTTCACTCCACAGGACCCCAGTACCAACCCAGGGACTCCCCATTTCTGACTGACACAGCCTGGACATGACATGACCCAATGGGTAAGAAGAGCCACTTCTGGCAAAGCTCCAGCCCTAACATGAAGTCTCCTATTCTGCAGCCACTCTCCTCTCCTTGGCATGTGGCCACCCACCTCACCAGCCCAAAGGTGCCACACACCCACTCAAGGACTGTCCCACCTCCTCCACCAGACCTGACCCACCTGAGCTCCTCTGTGCTCCTGTCTCCACACCATGAGGGTCCTTCACCATTCCATTTCCTGCTCAGGCTGCTGCTTCCTCCCACTGCTTGTCTAAAATCTCCACTTTAACCAATTCCTTCTCCTCCCCCTCACCACCTGAAGCCCAGCCATGCACACCTCCCCACGTGAGACACACACAGCCACTGCCTTCCCAGCTGCCCCAAACCTGGTGGGTTTCCATCTGTAATTCCTCCTCAGGTGGTGTCCAGCAGTTTCCCACTCACCATCCCTGACTTTTTCATCTCTCAGTAATTTAATTGTAGTTTTGCAGGGTCAGTTCTTGGAACTCCTGCAACAGCAGGAGTCCCTGGTGTGCCCACAGTGGGATCTCCACAGGTGATGCTGGGGATCCAGGATATCCCAGGACTTCTGCTGTCCCCCCTCCTGCCTGTGTCCCTGCCCAGCTCTGCTGGCCAGATCCTGCTGCTCCCATACTCGGCATGTCTAGAAAGCACCAGCCTTCCCCGCATCAGAGTAATCCTGGGAAACAGTAACAGGATTTAGGGCTTGTTCATCTCAGCCCTCCTAAACCCATTTCTGCAGATAAGGGATTATCCCCAGCGTCAGCACCAAGACAATGGAGATTCAGCAGAAGAAGGCTGAGCTCCAGCTGCAATGGGAACACTGCTGGGTCTGGATGGGGTGTGCTGCAGAGTATCCTCCTCTCCCCGGGGTCCCTGCCCCTCTGCCTGCACAGGCAGCCCCCCCAGCACCTCAGAAAGCTGCAGTGCAGTGGGGACACGGCTCTGAGGGGCGTCAGTGCTGTGACAGACACGGTGATGCAGGTGGGCTGGGCAGGGCTGGGCAGGGCAGGGCTGGGCAGGGCAGGGCTGGCCTCCTCGCTGCACAGACACCAGGTTGCCACCTCTAATCCCACCGTTTCCTTCTCCCAGCACTTCCCAGAGCAGCACCACGCTTCTGCTCTTTTACCCTCTGACCTTCATGTACTCCTCGCTCACCTTCCCCTACACCAACGCTAAGCCTGAGAGCCAAAAGCATTAGGAATTCCAGTCATTTTCATGCCACGAGGACAGAAGGGATGGAGAGGGAAGGCAAGGGATACTGGCCACTGAAAGCGGATGAGAAAAACTTAACAACAGAGCAGAGTCTGTGACACCCAGGAGTGGTGCCACTGCAGCATGTGTCCCCAGGCCACTCAGAATCCCAGCTGGGGCCAGCACTGGAACAGGGATCCTGGCTGCTGCAGAGGGGTCTCTGGCTCCTCCTCTCCCCTTGGAACACAAGGCCCAGTTGGAACCAACCACTCTGAATCCAGCAGAGAAAGGAGAGGAGAGCCCGAGGACACCACATGCCACATGCTGAGGGCACCTCAGCACTGGCTGAGGGAGCCCTGGACTGGGGCTGAGCTCTGCCAGCCTGTGCTGAGGGGCACAGCTGCCATATCCCCTCATGTTTTGGTTCCTTTCTTCCCTTCTTCCTCTTTCTAATCTCAGAAAAACTCAGCCGAAAAACTCAGGCTGCAGGTGAGGGCCAACAGCCTCGTTGTGCAGCATGGCACAGCTCAGCTTGGCTCACCCACCTGCCTGGACCCAAGGACCAGCCAAGGCTGCAAAGCACAAAGGAAGTGGGGCCAAATTCACACACAGACAAGAGGAGCCAGCAAAGAGAGACACGAGGGTGCCAGGCTCTGAGGAGAGCACAGTCCAAAAGAGACAAAGTTTTCCAGCAGCAGCAATAACACATCTTCCAGGAGTGTCACTAACCACTTGGTCTAAATTAAGCTCAAAATAATTACAGAGCAGCTGATTTTGATTCTTTTTCTTCACGTTGCCATGATTCAGACTCCAGTTAATTGATATTTACTCTGCACTCAGTGTGGTGGATCCCCCAGCACTGCTCAGACTGACAGCAGACAATGGGTGCTGGTGATCACGAAGCTGGGACATGCAGGGGGTCTGTATGGGAAAAGGGAATCTCATCTGGGGACACAAAAGTAAAAGCCATAGGGGCACAGGAAGAGAGGACAGAGATGTCCCAGGTACCCTCACTGCAGCCTTGGGATGATGAAGAGCAAGTCCCTGCATCCTATTCCTGTAGGCAGCACCTGAGGGCTGGCAGTGGGTGTCACTGTACTGGGCTGTGTGACAGGGCTGTGGGAGCCTCTTCCAGGTCTGTGCTGAGTGGTGGCAGCAGCCAGGGAAGGTGAGGACCAGCATGAGCATCCCTGCATTCACAGCCTGAGCACCCCTGCCACCCATGGTGTGCATCCTGCATCCATGGCAGGAGCATCCTTGGCATCCATAGCTTGAGCATCCATGGACTGAGCATCCCTGCACCCACGCTCGCCCCTGCTCTGCCTGCACCCCATGACACCCTGCTGGATTGGTGCCAGGAGGTGCTGGGCTGGTTTAGAGCTGAAGGGCAGCCTTTTGTCAGCTTGTTCACAGAAACACCAAGAGGACTGTCCACTCCCTGGACAGCGAACTCCACAACCCCAAATACAGCTGAGCCCCTTGCTCACATGCAGAGGGGCCACCATGACCCACCAGCCCTCACTCTGTCCACCTCCTTCAAGCACCCATCACCTGTGGCTGTCTGAGCCCAGCACCCACCAACCAAACACAGGGAATCCCCATCCCATCCCACACAGACAGATCCCATTTTCCATGGGGGAAGTGAAGGGCAACCCAGCCCAAAAAGCTTAAGAAATGCTGACTAGCAGCTAAAAATCCTGGAGATGTTATGCCCTGGGGTACTCCAGCCATTCAAAACCAGACCTGGGGCAGGTGCTGGGGACTGGGAAGACTGGGATTGTGCAAAGCCTGTGCAAAACACCTGAGCTGCTGCAGGGACCAGGATGAAGCCAGAAGGGCAAACAGCTACTTAAGCTAAATATATTTGTTCTTGGGCTGACGGTATGAAAATCGATCGTAAACAGACCCAGGATGGAAATGAGAAGATGGGTCCTGACCACAGTCCTGGAGTGGCCCTTCAACAAGGACAACTGGCAGGAGAAACAAAACTTATCCTAGATGGAGCTGGAGCAATGTGCTCAAGGGTGACAAAAGGGTGACAAAAAGCATCTGTGTGACACAGGGACAGGATGCAGCTACTTGAGGTAGCCCCAGCAGTGTGGGCAAAAGGTGAGGGAGGGAAAGCTGCTCCTCTGCTCTGCTCTCCTGAGATCCCCTGGAGCTGCCCCCAGTTCTGGAGACCCAGCACAGGACAACAGTGTTAAACTGAGTGAGGGTAGGGTCAGGATGGACATGGGGAAGAATGTTGGACCATGAGGGTGGTGTGGCCTTGGCACAGGATTCCCAGAGGAGCTGTGGGTGCCCCATCCCTGGAAGTGTCTAAGGCCAGGTTGGACAGCACTTGGAGCAATTGGTCTAGAGGAAGGTGTCCCTGCCATGGCAGGGGGGTTGGAACAAGATGATGCCTCAGCGCCCAGACAGCTCCAAATTGCCTTTTTGGCACAGGCCACTGCCGTCTCAACACATCAGACAGAGGTGAGCAGCTACAGTTTGTCTCCTTGCCCACCTGGCACATCTCTCTGCCAGGAAATGGTGCGCTAGGAATTACAGAGGCCACTCTCCAAGGAACTCAAATCTCCTCCAGCAGCCAGAGACACTGAACAAAGTCACCCCAGCCCTGCGTCCTTGTCTCCACCACCACAAACTCGAGCCTGCATAGCTAAAATTATGAAGCTGGAGGCCAAGTGTCCATGGAACTGAACCTCCCCTTCCATCCTGGTGCAACTGTAATGGACCTGCTTCCAGGTCTGAAATATTTATTGGGTGTCCCAAAGCCTGCAGAGATGGGCTGAGCTGACAGGCTGACAGACATGACTTGGGATTTGAAGACTTACGTTCCCAGAGGCAACTCATTGAGCAAACAGCATCCGTTACATAACACAGCGCCGGGGAGCCACCGAGAGCAGCCACTGGAGGGATGCGATGCCTGGAGAAGAGGAATGGCAGAGGAATCTTTCCTGGCCACTCCAGGAAAAAAACAGACATAATTTTATTCCTCTCCAGCTGGCGACTGGTCACCCAAAGGCAGCTTCTCTGGGATGTGACCTAGACCAAGGATCAGCCTGTTTCCAGTGCCAGGAGCAACAACAGGCACCGCACCTCACCGGAGAGTTTTTTAGGAATGTGTCTACCAGGAGCTGTGACTCAAATCTGGAGTCATGGAGCAGCACCACTGTCCCTGACCCAAGGAGCAACACAGCCCCCCAGCTTCTCTGAGCCCATCCCAGCCCCACCACGACACTGCCCAGCTCAGCAGGGAGACCCTCCCTGTGCCCCCGCAGTGGGATGTGACGCTGCCGGAGCCGCCAGGCGCGGGCAGGGGCTGTCACCTCGCTGGCTCTGTGGCAAAGCCAGCCAGCTGCCCACCCACTGGGCTCCAAAATAAGCCCAGGCAGCAGTGGCAAGGCAGATCCAAGAACAGTCTGTGCAGCCAGAAGAGGGATCAGCGGGAAGGGAGAGGAGGGATGAGCCCTTCCGTGAGACACAGATCCAGCCCTGCGCCTTCGCCACATGCCAGGCAGGTGGGTAAATCCAGGCCTCACACAAGGCAGCTGGACTCCAGCTTCTCAAACAGCAGAGCACCAAGGGCTTGGACTTGCCTGGGCACAGGCATTTAAGAAGCAGATTCCAGTGGGATTGTATCTGTGGAGTTCCTCTCCTCTGTTAATGACTCTGAAAAACATCTCTCCATCCACCCCTTCACTCAGGGCTCCAATCAACTCCAACCACTGCCCATTCATTTCCCAAACTACCTGATCTTCTGTCCTGATCTTCTAAAGCCCCACTCAAAGGCTTTCCAGCTCCAGGAGGGACTTGCTGGTGGAGTTTGTTTCTCTGACAGAGAAGCTACACCCACACCAAACAAAGCTGCACAGCTCATGTGCCTCCAGACAAGAATGAGAAGTCCATGACTTTCTTCTGATTCCCTGGAGGAACACTTCCCATCGCCTTGCAGTGAAGGTTCCACATGATGCTAAAGCATTTAGAGGTCACTAAGAAATAACTGAGGTGCTGTTCCAGAGGGGAGAAGCAGCATCCCAAATCCCTGCAGAGAGCAAGGTCTTTTGCCCTGAAGGCAATCCCAGATGTCCCTCCTTGCCATGTCAAACAGCAAACACCACTGAGCACATCCCAAAACCAGCCTCTCATCACCTACATTTTAGTGCCCTTTGGCTCCATCCCCCTCCCAGGCCTCACGGGAACTTGCTTCTGAATTTCCAAATTAATCTTAATAAATTCACTGCTCTGGGTTACAAAAAGCCTCTGCATTAATAAGCAGGTTCTCTGCAGGCTCAGAAACATGGGGGGTGGCACAGAAAGACATGGATCTGGCAGAACAGGCCCAGAGGAGGCCACCAAAATGCTCCAAGGCCTGGGACAGCTCTGCCATGGAGCCAGGCTGGGAGAGTTGGGGCTGTGCAGTCTGGAGAAGAGAAGGCTCTGGGGAGAGCTTAGAGCCCCTTCCAGCCTAAAGGGGCTCCAGGAGAGCTGGAGAGAAGCTTTGGACAAGGGATGGAGTAACAGGACAAAGGGGAATGGCTTCACACTGACAGAGGGCAGGGTTAGGTGGGATATTGGGAAGGAATTCTTGGCTGTGAGGGTGGTGAGACCCCGGCACAGGTTGCCCAGAGAAGCTGTGGCTGCCCCATCCCTAGAAGTGTCCAAGGGCAGGTTGGAGCAACCTGGGATAGTGGAAGGTGTCCCTGCCTATGGCAGAGGATGGGACTGGATGAAATTTCAAAGTCACTTCCAACCCAAATTACTCTGTGATTCTGACTCCATCCACCACTGATCAATCCTGCTGCATCTCCTGGACACACCACAGTGATACAGAACACTGATTTCTGAACAACGTGTGGCTGCCCAAACAGTTCTTGGCATGACAAACTGAATTCTCTACAATCCCAAGGCAAGGTAACACTGTAAAACAAAACCAGGAGCACTCACAATGTCCTGGAAGCTTCTGGAAGCCACGGCAATGTCATCACATCTTGTTCACTGCAGACCTCAAACTTTTAAATAGATTGCTATGCTTTCAGGCCACAAGTGCCCTTTGCAGCCCCAAGGAGACCCCATGCCACTGCAACAGCCAGGAGCAGTGACAGCTCTTCCCTGAAAACCCCCAAACAGGAACACTGCAACATCTTACAGTTCAAGAGCCTGGAGGATGATTGAGCAACAGCCTGAGACATGAATTCCCTTGAGAAAATCCCTTGCTTTCAGGCTTGGCCAAAGAAATTTTAGCTGAGGAGCAGCTGCCAGGAGAGGGGAGCCTGAGACAAATTAAGAAGGGCCAGTCCTTCCAAGTAATTACAATATCTACTGAATTGACATAGGGCTGGACACAAGACAATGTGTGTCCCTCCTGGGACCTCTAGAACAATTCCATGCACAGACATGGAATTGCAAACAAGGAGAAGTGGATGGGAGGAGGGTGGATGGCCAGAGAGAGACCCAGCTTTCCAGCCCCTAAGCACCCCCCTGTGCCAGTCTGGGTGCATGAGCAACGCTCAGCCCGTGAAAGCAAAACCTGTGCCAAGGACCAGGGCTGCCAGCAGCTCCATGAGCCATCCTGCATGGTCAGCCCTGCAGCCCCCACCACCCTGTGACACCAACACCATGAGGGAGGTGGGCAAGGGAGAGCCCACCTGGGCTCACAGTGACACTGAGGGCAGGCTTAGGGCAGCAGAGCCACCCCAGTGCTGTCCCTCAGCCAGGTGAGCCCAGCCAGGGTCCAGCCCCACTCCACAGTGCCCACAGCTCAGCACAGCTCAGCCCCTTTATCCCACCAGTTCTCCAGCCAGGGCTTTGTAGACACTGAAGCTGGAAAGTCTCTACTGACCCCATCACCTCCATGGCCATCTCCTCTGACTGCCCTGGGAGAGCACTGCCCTGCTGCCACCCGGGGACAGGGGACCTCAGCACTCTCAGTTCTAACTGTGCCAGATCCCCCAGACTTCCAAATATTGCCACTTCTTGGGTGCTGTGATCCCTAACTTCAGTTCCTGGCAACAAACCTCTTCTCAGGAACACAAGTCTGGGTAAGAAACAGGTATGGAAGAGACAGACTCTTTGACCAGCCAGCAACAAAACGTCCTCGGGACAGACACATGGGGTCCTTGTGCCCACCACAGGCTCAGAGAGGAGCTGCACCATTTCTGGGCCAAGCAGGTGACATTCAGCCTGTTCTGCCCCATCCACAGACCCTCTCAGTCAGCCCATGGCAAGACAACAGCCAACCAGCACAAAAACAGCCACTTGCTCTTTCCAGCCCCATTTCCCCAGTCCTTCAGAAATCCCCCTCTGGCAGCCTCGCTGGACCCTCACCACCCCTCAAGGTCTCAAAGGCACCAGTCATTCCTCTGCCTTCTCCCCAGGCAGGTCCCAGCCCTCCCTCACTCTGCCCCCTCAGCAGCTGGTGGTTTTCCAGCCACGGCCACCTGCAGACACAAGGACTTCTGCCTGGCACAGCCACATGCCCGTGGGACACAGAGAGGTCACAGCTCACTCACTCTCGTCGGGGTTGGGTGAAGCAAGGATGGCACTGTGCTTCCTCTTCACTTCCTCCACGTTCTCCGAAATTTTGTCGATGAACCCTCGAATTTCTTCCACCTGTGGAGATGAACGATAAAGGCGGTCTGTGACAGGCCTGGATTTTTGGAAAGGTGGAGGGATTATTGAATCATATCCCAAAGCAACCATGCTACATCTGAACCACAGCAAATGTCCTCCTGGACAAATATTTGCCAGCTGGAAACTATAGGACCACTGAGGAATCAGACCTTCCCCAACCCAGCAACCAGCACTGCTGTCACACTGTACAGCCTGTATCCCTTGTGGTGACTGAGAAACTTCTGGGATTTATTTCTGTGATTCCCAGACTCTGTCCCTCTGGCAGAACACTGCCGAGGCTGCACAAGCCAGGCTGGTCCTGGCTCAGTCCCCCATTGCTCCAGCGGCTGAGAAGCCCAGTTTGATCCTCACCCACCAGCCCAGGAAGGCCATGTTTCCCAGCAAATCCATGCTGGCATCTTCCCTGCATCTCTGTACTACAGTGAGACACTGGCATCACCAAGAGGGGAAACCTCTCCTGTGCTCTCTGCCTGCCAGGCTGCCCACCCTCTAGATCTGTCTTCTCCTTTGGCTCACATCACCCCTTTGCTCATCTTCCTCCACCTGCACATCAGATTTCTCCCAGTCCCCACTCCACTGCCTGCACAGATCCACTTTAACACCCCCTACACACATGCCATGCTAAGGGTGTGCTAAAAATCTGCATGCAGATCTTACAGCCACCCACATGCCAGAACACAACCTCTTGTTTGGGAACAGGAGGCACAAAATTAAATCAATCCCATGCAGAGACTGCTGCTCCACAGAGGTGCTCTGGGGAGAGGTCTGAGAGCTGGATGTGAGGCTCCCAAGCTCCCATCACCTGGGCACAGCTGCCCTGGTGGGTTCTGGAGGAGCAGGAAAGCATCCATAGGGCCAGGTGAGCCCACCACAGCCTCAGGTCTGCAGGGAAGCCTCATTCCTGATGTTCAGCACTCAGAGCATAACCCCCAAGGACCTTGAGCATCAGCCAGGGCAGGACCCTCATCCCCATCCCAAGTACTGCTCCCCACCAGCACTGGGAGTCTGGACCACGGCCCTGCTCCAGCACCAGCAGAAAGGTCTGAACCAGCTTCTAAGCTGCACTGGAGGAACAAACCTCTCACCTGCTCAAAGAACTCATCCATGAAGCGATCCCGGTCCACGCTGACAGTGACTTCATCATCATCATCACTGTCCTTCGCCTGCAATGACACGGAGAGAGAGAGGCATCAACAAGTGCTTCCTGCACAGGTCATGGCTCCATTTCAGGAGCTCCTCAGGGGCATCTGCCCCTTCTCCTTTGCTCCCAGGAGCTGGGACAAACACCAGGCAGAGCATGGGACACCCTGAGCGCTGCCACTCTGAGCACCAGGGACACTGAGAGCAGAGGATGGACAAATCCAGCAGTGAGGAGTGGCCAAAACACCCCAGCAGCTGGTGCTCCATGGCATGGCCCCCAGTGATCATGGGACAGGGATGAGGACACTGCTGCATCCACAGGGAACTGGAGCAGTGGCCTCCCTCAGCCGTGTGTGGGCACATGGGCTCTGCAAAGAGCAAGGATGGGGAACACGAGGGATGCCACCATGGGAAACACCAGGGATGGTGCAGTGGGAAAGCACGAGGCATGTCACGATGGGAAACACGAGGGATGCTGCAATTGGGAAAACATGAGGGATGCTGTGACAGGAAATCACAAGGGGTGCTGCCATGGGAAATACAAGGAATGCTGCCACGGGAAAGCACAAGGGAAGCTGTGATGGGAAACGGGGGATGCTGCCATGGGAAAGCATGAGGGATGCTGCAATGGGAAAACCATGAGGGATGCCACAATGGGAAAACATGAGGGATGCTGTGGTGGGAAAACACAAGGGATGCTGCCATGGGAAACACGAGGGATGCTGCCATGGGAAAGCATGAGGGAAGCTGCAATGGGAAACAAGAGAGATGCTGGGATGGGAAAACATGAGGGATACCATGATGGGAAAAACAAGGGAGGCTGCCACAGGAAAACACATGGGATGCTGCCATGGAAAACCACAAGGGATGCTGTCATGGGAAACACAAGGAATGCTACCACGGGAAAGCACGGGGGATGCTGCAATGGGAAACATGAGGGATGCTACCACGGGAAAATCAAAGGAGTGCTGCAGAGTGTAGGAAAGGTGGGAGAGAACAGATAATACAACAGAACTAGTAAAGCCCCAGCAGTCAAATGAGGGGTTGTCCTTGTCTGCAGAAGCATGTGTGTCATTGTCACCAGAGCTGAAAACACCTCCTGTCCCAGCGAGGCGGGGGACGCAAGCTTGCAGGGGAAGGAAAAATTACAGTCCTCTGCATAAGGAGACATTTAAGAGATTATTACCCAAAGCAGCTACATGACGGAGGGAAATGGAAAATTAACAGGGTGTAAAAGTTCCTTCTTACTCCATCTTCACAAGAGAGAAGGAGCCAGTGGAACAGAGATTTAAGACAGGACTGTCTCTGCTCATCTCATAATGGTCTCACTTTTGCAGATAGTTACACCTCACACCGTGGCTCCTCTGCACTTTGCAGAGGCAGCTGCTACAGTTTCCAGAGAGATGCCTCTTAGATTGAAATAGGCCAGATGAAATATCCATGGTACTCCTTAAAATTGGCTTTTCACCCTACGTTGACTGATTTGGGTGGTGTCATCCAGAGGACATCTCAGCTTTCAGCTTTGCCACTGCTTGTGGCACCCTTTGCCTGGGTAACCCATTCATGGTTATCCCATTCATGCTGAGCCAAAGCCCTCACAATCAGAGAGCTGCCACTATTGCAGTGAAAATCTCACCCTGACAAGGAAAAGCAGGCATGTTGCTGCCCTTATCCACTACTCTGTGGGCACAGAAACCTGTTCCCAAAAGTACAGAATTTAGAATTTGCCCATCTGGGACATGGCCAAAGCTGCCAGTCTATGAACAAGTTGGTACATTTAGAGTTTGATGGTCACCACTAACCCACATCCCCAAGTGCCACATCCACATGTCTTTTAAACTCCTCGAGGGACAGCGACTCCACCACTGCCCTGGGCAGCCTGATCCCATGCCTGACAACCCTTTCCATGAAGATATTTTCCATAATATCCAACCTAAACCTCCCCTGACACAACTTGAGGACATTTTCTCTTGTCCTGTCCCTTGTTCCCTGTGAGAAAAGCTCAACCCTCACCCGGCTCCCCCTTCCTGTCAGGGAGTTGGGAAGAGCCAGAAGGTCCCCCCTGAGCCTCCTTTTCTCCAGGCTGAGCCCCTGCAGCTCCCTCAGCTGCTCCTCATCAAATTTGTGCTCTAGACCCTTCCCCAGCTTTGTCCATACCTTTCTCTGGACATGCTCCAGCACGCCAACGTTTTTCTTGTTGCAAGGGGCTCAAAACTGACCCCAGAATTCAAGGTGCCAGCACAGCTGGACAGTCCCTGGTCCCATCACCAGTGCTGGGTTCAAGCTGGGGCCATACAGGCCCTGCAGCAGGCACTGCCCTTTGCATCAGGCAGAACCCGGCTTCTTCCCTGAAGCCTTTTGCATTCAACATTCAGCAGTTTGCTCTCACACCAAGTCCACACCATCTCTCACACCTCCAGCCATCACAACACAGCACCAAGAGCTAGAGCACAACTCGGGCTCTGGGCAGAGCCACATCCAACACCCCCACCTCACCAGGGGCAGGATTTGGCCATGGGCTCTGCTACACCCCTCCTGCACCCTGGTGCCACCAGACCCTGTCCCTCCCCATCCCGTGTCATTGCTGCCTCACTCAAACCCGTCTGAGCACAGTGACAGCTGTCACCCTCCAGTCCCAGCCCTGCTGCCGACTGTGCCATTCCTGGCTGCAAGCTCAGGTCCACTTGGGGTCAACAACTGGTCCCACAGCAATGCCTACACACGCTCCATCAATCCCAGAACATCCTAGGCACTCCCTCGGCACCCACAGCACGCGGGCAGGAGGGTTCACCATCAAGGTCACAAAGCACCACCTTTGAAAGCTATGAAGGATGTCTACACGGATGGATCCTTGCTACAGGGATATAACTACCATCCATGTTCAGACTTCAGTTTACACATCACTTGGAATCCTGCTTGGTTTGTGCTGTGCTTGATTTTAAGCATCGACTGCCTTCCATGAAGGCAGGTGGTACCCAGAGTCCATCGGATGGGCAGTTACAACACAGACCCCCACCTACACCCTCAGATAATGCCAACAGATCCTGGGGACACACACTGTGAGTGATAGAAGATGTAGCTGCCAAAGCTAACACTGCCCCAGACATGTGTGCCCCCAGATCAGGGGATCTTTCTTTCCTCTGACCCTGCTCAGCCTCCCCATGTTAGGGACAAGGACATCCCCACCAGTCCCCCCAGATGGGGGGACATGTGTCCTGCCAGTTGCCCCTGCCACTTCTCCATGGGCCCAACAGGATGGTCATCTACAGGAAGGAGTCAAAGGAAAGATGGCTGAGAGCACCCTGTGGAGATGGATCAGGGATACTGGTGGGTGACAAATGGGACAAGACTCGGCCATGTGCACTGGCAGCCCAGAAATCCCAGTGTGTCCTGGGCTTATCCCCAGCAGTGTGGGCAGCAGGTGAAGGAGGGGATGCTTCCCTTCTGCTCTGCTCTCCTGAGTCCCCCCATGGAGCTGCCTCCAGCTCTGGGGTCCCAGCACAGGACAATGGGGTTAAACTGAGGGTGGGGTCAGGTTGGACATGGGAAAGAAGTGTTGGACTATCAGAGTGGTGAGGCCCTGGCACAGGATGCCCAGAGAAGCTGTGGCTGCCCCATCTCTAGAAGTGTCCAAGGCCAGGTTGGACAAGGCTTGGAGCAACCTGGGATAAGTGGAAGGTGTCCCTGCCCATGGCGGGGGGTTGGAACAAGACGATCATCTTTGAAGGTTCCTTTCTACTAAACCTCTCTGTGATCCCATGAAAGCCCCCTTCCCAGGGCAACAGGGATGGTGGGAAGCACCAGTGTGCCTCTGCAGTTCTGTATGGGAAAACACACCCCCATCACAACTTCCCCCAAGCCTAAACAGCTTTTCCTGCCATCATTCTGGCAGGATCTTAATTTGCTGGAATTCTGTGTCCCTTTCTGAAGCCTGTGAGGAAAGTAATCCCATCATTAATTTTAAACACAGGCTTGTACCATGACTACAGAGTCCAGGGACTGGTAGCAGAGGAAGAGCAGCAGGAGACCATGGTGCTTGCCAAGATGCTCGTCATCACCTCTTGCATGTCCCTTCCACAACCAAAACAGTCCTGGCTCATTGCCTGCAGGATGCCACATCCCTGCCTTGTCCCATCCCTGCTGCCCACTGGACTCTGCCATACCCAGAAATCCCAAAAGGAAGGGGACCCACTGCCTAGGGAGAGAGCTTCTGCCAAAGTCACTCATCAGAGGCACTCATGGTTGAGGGCAGCTCACCCCCAGGCACACAGGAGCTGATGGACAGGCAGGGAGATGTTATTTAGGGCAGACACTGGACAGGGGGAGTGGCACAGAGCCCAGCCGGGAGCCCCAGGAAGAGGAAATTACACGGATGGAGCCTGCTGGTCGGGAGGGCACATGTCACTTGTCACTTCAGGCTGGAGAAGGGCACCATCTGTCCAACCCACGTCACTGGAAACACCCTCAGTGCCACACTGCTTCCGACCCCCAGTGTCAGGAGGATCACCCAGCCCCACCACCCTGAACCCCCCAGCCAGGGAAGCAGCAGCTGAGGGGTGGCCAGGACTGGAGCAGGAGGAGATGCCACTGGGAGGCACAGCTCATGGGATGCAGGGATCAGCTGCTCCAGCATCTCCCCCCACACCAGGCATGCTGTCAGCCCTCACAACTTTCACCCCAAGCTTGAAGTGTCCCCCCACCACACTGCTATAAAGTAGGAATGAGACCAAAACTTTCCAAAGGAAACCACAAGTGTCCACCCTGCTGACAGCATTTTGGCTTCACACATCCCAGCTGTGAGCATCCCAGGTTTCCAAAGCCACATGGAAAGCTCCTGTCTCAGTCAAAACTACCTGCGGGTGCTGCTCAGCATGAGCAGAAAACAATTCCCAAGCCCAGGCTTGCTTGTCAGCGACAGGAAAGGAACATTCCAATGTTGGGCACAGCAGCCTTCCAGGGCCCCTCTGCTCCTGCCTCAGGCACTGTCAGGCTGCAACAGGGATCGGGGGCTCCAGGTTTTCCCCTAACACAGTGTAGGTGAGGATAACCCGTGTTCTGCAAGGTTTTTATCTCTGCTGCCCACCGGAGGACAAGCAGCAGGCACCATGTGGGCACCAGCCGGCAGCAGGGATGGCTCTGGGAGCTGCTGCCTCCCCAGTGCTGCTGAGCACCGGGAGCAACATAGGCAAGGCAGGTCAGCCAGAGCTCCTCTGGCAGCTTTTGGGGCCTCAGAGAGTTCAAGGTGCCCTCCACGGGGGCTGAAATCCCAAGAGGAGGTGGAGCCGAGCTGATACCCTTCCCGACAAAGTGGAGCAGTGGATGGGAAGACATCCAGAGCCCCGGAGCATCCCAGCTCTGTGGGTTTTGCAACCAGCACACTGCTAATAAATTCATAGCTGAGCAGATCAGATCTCTCTGGTTCCAACCTGCCCCATTCTCTCCACAGGCACTTTCTGGAAGAGGCAAATCAGCACAGACCATTCGAAAAGACTTGATGCCTGCTCTCCTCTGAACAGCAAAGGTGGCAGGGTGAGCTGTGCAAGGGCACAACCAGGTCTTGCCACCTCAGCAGTGGCCAGGGGCAGCCTCGAGCTCCTGCTCTCTCCCATCAGTGCTGCAGGTGGATTTCACCATGTCCAGATGTATCCACAGAGCCTGTGCAGGCACAGAGCCAGGGCAGAGGAGCAAAGGCTCGGCTGGATCGTGCTGACCCCTTGCACATCCCTCTGCCAACCCCTGCAGGCACCTTTTCCTAGGAATAATCTATGCCCAAACAGTCAGCGAGCCCTCACCTGCCTTCAGCACCCCACGGGGTTGGGGGGTCACCCCACCCTGCCTCCCACCCCCACCAGAGACAAGGCAAGCCTCACAAAAGCACAATGGAAGGAAAAAGCCACACCAGCTGCCACCCCCTTTTAGGGACCATTCAGTCAGGCAAAGAAAGGCCTCATCCCCGAGCTGCAGGATGCTGCTCGCCGGCTTCGCTCCCAGGCTGCATCTGTTTGTTTTTATTTACGGACACCTCCGCTTGCTCTGCCCAGCCGGAGAGATTCCAGCCATCTGGGCTTGACTCGCTTTGCAAAATGACGCCCTTTCTGTGCCGAAACCGGAGCGCCGCGGGATGCACGGCACAGGCACAGGCTGCTCCCGGGAGATGCCTCTGAGCAGCCGTGGGTCGTGTCCCCACATGGAGGGACACATGGGGGTCCGACGCCCAACACCAGTTGCCTCATTCCCCGTGTCCGAGCCCCCGAGCCCGGGGCATCGCTGCCGGCACCGGGAGCTCCACGGCAGCTCGTTCCGGCGCGCGGCTGCGCAAGGAGGGACGAGGTCAGAATAACTCAGCAGTGAGCAGCACCAACATCTCTTCTCAGCCATCTCACAGAGCCTACAGGACACGTAGGAGAGTGTACGGATGCCCAGATCCCTGGAAACATCCCAGCACAAGGGCAGCCCAGCACAGCCTCACCTGAACAAGCCCCAGAGCACCCATGGGTCTCTCAGCACCTCACCCCGGGGCTGCTCTGACCCCACACACCTCAGGCTTTGCTTTAGGGGTCTGCAGCAGCCAAAACAAACCCTTCCTCAGGGCTGCAGTCCTGCTCCAGAGGGTTTTCAGGAAGGTGGTGTCAAGGCTGGAGATGAGGACAGAGGGTCTGCTCCTGGGAAAGAGTCCTGCAGAGCTGAACTACACGAGGCCATGGTTTAAATTACCTACAGCCTCAGCCCTTTTGGGAGTCTATATAGTATATCTGTGTACCGTGATAAATTGGCCATTCCATGGCACACAGGCCCCAACTCAGCTAAGTCCAATTCCAGTATTAAATCCAGCTGGCTGCTGTCACCAGTGGTGTTCCCCAAGGATCAATATTAGGGCCACTCTTATCAATGGAGTGGACGAGAGGACTGAGGGCACCCTCAGGAGAGAACATTGAGTTGGGTGGGATGTTGACCGACTGGAGGGCAGGGAGAGGGATCTGGACAGGTTGGATTGATAGTCCAAGGCCAAGTGCCAGGTCCTGCACTTTAGTCACAGCAACCCAATGCATGCCCCAGGCTGGGGGCAGAGGGGCTGGAAAGCTGGGAAAGGATCTGGGGGTACTGGTCGACAGTGGCTGAACACGAGCCCAGGTGGGCAAGGATGCCAATGGCACCTGGTTTGGATCAGCAATATTGTGGCAGCAGGACCAGGGCTGTGGCCAACCCCTGTGCTGAGCACTGCTGAGGCACCTCGAGTGCTGTGTCCAGTTCTGGGCCCCTCAGGATAAGAAAGACATTGAGGGAACCGAAGAAGAATCTGGAGCAGAAATCTGACAAGGAGCAGCTGAGGGGGCTCAGCCTGAAGAAAAGGAGGCTCAGGGGGGACCTTCTGGCTCTTCCCAACTCCCTGACAGGAGGGTAGAACCAGGAAGGGGTCAGGCTCTGCTCTCAGGGAACAAGGGACAGGATGAGAGGAAATGGCCTCAAGCTGTGCCAGGGAGGGTCAGGTTGGAGATTGGGAAAGTTTCTTCATTGAAAGGGTTGTTAAGCATAGGAACAGGCTGTCCAGGGCAGTGGTGGAGTCACCATCCCCACAGGGATTAACAACCATGTGGATGTGGCACTTGGGGACATGGGGTAGAGGTGGCCTTGGCAGTGCTGGGGGAATGGTTAGATCTTAGAGGGCTTTTCCAACCTAAATGACTCTATAATTCTAATTTTCACCCAAACCAGCCTGTACTGCTCATTAACAACTATTTTATGAACAAAAGTACAAGGCAAAAGTGACTTCAGCATTCAGCAACATCTGCATGAGTCAGGAGGCGTTTCCAATTTCCAACAGTAGCAGTGCAAGGGAGAACATGATTTCCAAGAGTTTTGTCCTTAGGTGTTGGCTTTCATTGCTGCTGAATCACATTCCCAGGGTTTGGCACAAAGCCCAACCCTTTCATCAGAGCCATGGTCACTCTTAAGCTCAGTTTTAGAAACAAGCAGGTAAAATTGCACTAAACTCTGAAGAACAAGTGTCAGAAGTGACAGAGGTGCCACCAGTCCTGAAGAGGGCAATGAGCTGAACTGACTGACCTCCTTCTGTAGCTCCAGAACACAAACAGCACTGTGACTGGTACTTTACAGCTGATACTTTGCAAATTTGCAGTCATGGCTACAGAATAATTTGGTAAAAACCAGATTTAATTAATCTGAAATTAATTTCTTAACATCAAGTGGCACCACCATCACCCACGTCACTCATCTCCTCTCTCCACCACACTGCACATTCACCAGGGTCAGCACTCAGAGAGGTCTCTGTTGGGATCACCACCATGCTTTGGTGTCTATCAGTGACACCAAGCCCTGCTGATGCCCCTCAGTGTCATTGAGGTCTCTCCCAGGAAGCTGTTGGCAAAAAGAGAAGGAAAGCCCCAGGCAGAGGAGGTGACACAGGTGGCACCATGGCTCCCACACCTGTGTCACTGGGGAGAACACATGAAAATCAATGGAATCTGTAAAAATCCTTCAAATCCCACTGCACTGCCTACAGACAGGCACTCATGGAATGCATTGGTTTGGAAGAGGCCTTCAAGGATCCTCCAGTCCAACCCCCTGCCATGGGCAGGGACACCTTCCACCAGACCAGGCTGCTCACATGGTCATGAATGCTCAAAGATGACAATGCCATTTCTTTGGTGCTCTTGCCTAGACCCTATAAAAGAACCTCAGCAGGATCTAGGTGAAACACTGATCCTCCAGAAGGCAAACATCCTCTGGAAAACCAAACCAATAATTTCATACACAAACCCAAAGCGTGACAGGACTTGATGGAAGACCAGGAATGGCAGATAAAAAGGCAGAGTTCATATCACCAAACCAGCAGCACACAGCACAGCAGGAGTGCTGCAGGATGGAAGTGGCCACAGCAGCAGTGAGCTCCTAAGCTCACTGAGCTCCTGTGAGCAGTGAGCTCACAGGACAACGTGAGCAGAAGACTTTATTTTTTAGTTCCCATGAAAAGAAACCTGAGTCTGTAAGTATCCACCAGAATCTGAAACACTGCACTGTTAACAGAAAGTTCAGTCTCATCCTGCAGGTTTCTGTCTGCCAGGCCTGTCCCCTGTGCTTGGGGTGGTGACACCAAGGTGCCAACAGCAGGGAAGAGGAACTTTCTCCAGTAAAAAGAGAGCAAATGAACATAATTTGTGCAGGAGATTCATAATTTTACAACCCAGAACCTGGTCTAGTGGAAGATGTCCCAGCCCATGGTAATGGGGTTGGATAACATAGTCTTTGAAGGTCCCTTGGTAACTGAGGGGAAACTTTTCCTTAGCCCAAGCTCTCCATGGCTGCTGCAGCAGAAGGACTTCCATTCTCCTCTGGATGCCCCCAAGGACAGTTTTTGGCCAGCAGATGTCTTGGGCTCCACTAACTACTTCAAGCACGCCTGCAAAAGGTGATGGAGGAAGAGACCCTCCTGCCAGAGGAGAATGGCTACATCACCATGGCAAACACTCAGAATACCACTGAAGAAGGCTGAAAGTTGCTTCAGGACATCTCTCATGTGGGACTTGAGCACTCGGAGGTGTGGCTGCTGTGGCTGCCCCATCCCTGGAAGTGTTCAAGACCAGGTTGGATGGGGCTCAGAGCAACCTGGCCTAGTGGAAGGTGTTCCTGCCCATGGCAGGGGGTGGAAAAAGAAGGTCCTTTCCAATCCAAACCACGCTGTGAGCCCATGACACACCACATGCCACAGCCTGGGCCCTGCTCACAGCCATAAGTCTGTCCCCTGGTTTGAGGGGCAAGGCAGGGCCCACATTTCCAACACCAGCCCTGTCCCAGCCACCACAGGCAGAGGCTCAGGCAGCCCGTGGCACATTGTCCTGCCCTCTTCCCTTCTTCCAGCTCAGCAGAACTTTCTACTCCTCATGCTCCCAGAGTTGCCTCCTTTCATATCTTTTCTAAGCAAAGACAGCCCTGTTGGCTTGGTGCCTGGTCTGGTCCTGACACAGCATCACTCCATCATTTCCCATGCTGTCCTCTGTCTGCCTTCCCCTCCCCACACAGCTCCTGTAGGATCATCCTGCAGATTCCACAGTCCAAGGACACTCAGCCGTCCCCTGACGCAGGTGTGCTCAGGTCACCTGGAGCCAGGACAATGCTGCACACTCTGTCTTCCTGGGTCTTCCACTCGGGCTCACTCGCCTCCTTTTTGCTAATACACGTAATTTTCTGGAAGTAGCAATTTATCACAGTACTTAGCTTAATGAGCCTTACTGTACATGTTCTGCCTGTAGTGATAATTTTGCATATTTCCTGAGAAATCTTGTTAACGGGGAGATACATGGCAAAACAAACATTTGTACAGCTTCTGAGCAGCTCACACACAAAGGCACTGCAGTTAAAGCAACGGGGATGAGACTGAAACCCCTTTGGCTCCAGCCCTCTCAGACATCCAGTGTGCAGCCAACATATCTGGATGCACTTATTATCCCTCTTACCACCCTTTGGTACTCATAGCCTGACACTCAGGGTCCAAGAGTATTCCTATATTCAGGTTGACTTGGGATCACTAAATCCCCACACACCAGAACAGAAGCTCCCCCAGACACCCCAAGGGACACCCAAGGCCCAGTGTCCCCTCTGGGGTCTGTCTGTCCCCCAAGCCCCACTCCATCACCCTGGTGTCCTGTGGGGTGGAGGCTCCTGGTAGCCAGCTGAGAACACAACACACTGCCCAGAGCTGACCTAGAGGCTGGGCTTTGCCTGCTGCCATGCTTAAGGCACATCAAAAGGTTTTTCCAATTTTTGGGTCGCCCTACTGTGCACCCACTGCTGCGAACAATGTCCCTGTGGCACAGGGACACCTGGGACCCCACAGCTGCTGGACATCTCACATGAGAGCATGCAGGTCTCGTCTACATCACTCCTGTCACCTTCCTCCATGTCTGGCTGACAACCAGGAGCAAGGACTCACCAGTGTCTCACCCCATCCCACCCAGGACCCTGAGGGAGAAGACAAAGCAGCCTCCCTGTCCCGGAACCTGTGGGACCAGCCATGCTCTGAGGGCAGCCACGGTGCATGACCTGCCACGGCAGCTCTGCTCCTCCCAGCCCCAAAAAACGAGCATTTCAGACAGAGCAGGCGGCTGTGCAGGCTGTGGACATGCCACACCGAGCCACCGGCTGTCACCTGCCACGTGACAGCCCCACTCCCGACCGGGAGGGACCAAGCGCGGCTGAATTATTTATGTGACCCTTTTGGTCGAACAGGAGAGCCCCAAAGCACGCAGGGCAGCCCAGAGGGTTAAGAAAGGGAAGGAAGATGGCATTTAAGCAAGAAAATATATCCATCTCCAAGGTCTGTAGGGTTTTCTGCAGCAGGGGGATGTTCTGGAAAAGATGGAGACAGACAAGACCTGAATTCTGCAAACAGCAATTGTGGTCGACTTCGCATTTGTGTCCCCGGGAGAGAAAGTCCCAGTGGGAGCAGCATGGAATTCATGGGAGGGGATGGAGTGAGGTCTGGCTGCAAGTCCTGGGGCACTGCTGCAGATCTCACTGCTGCAGGAGGGGAGAGGGTGGACCTGGAGCCCACCTCGCTTCCTCTCTCCTTTTAACACCCCGCAACTCCCACAGGCAGGAGACAGCACTTGGAGCAGGGGGTTCAGCCAGCAGGGGAGGGCAGTGTCATGGCACAAACACACAGACATTGCTGGAGAAAGGCACCCAAAAACAGCTGCTGGAGAGGAGTGATGGGCACAGGAGGAAAAGACCCCCAATAAAGGAGTCTCTGCCCATGGCTGAGGGGTTAGAACTAGATGGTTCCTTCCAACACGAACCACTCTATGATCCTATGACACTGGCACATTTCCCTCACTTCTTCCTGCTTTCAAATCACCATTCATAATTATTTTACCATTTGGCCCTGTGTCACACCCTGGAAATCCCAATGTCTCACTCAAATTGAGCTGTCACCTCCCTGGCAGGAAGGAGCAGCCTGGGACTCTCGGAGCCCTGCACACACACACCTCATCAGGGCTGCTTTTGGAGGTATTGGAGAAGGGAATCAGCTCCAGCCCTTCTCCAGATGGGCAGGAAAGACCACCAGTGGCCAGAGCCTTGGCATCCACACAGGAGAAGCTGTGAGCAAAGCTCTGCTCAGCCTCATCCCAGGCATCCTGCATGGCCTGTCCTCAGCTGCTCTCCTCCACAACAAGAGGACATCTTTCAGCCATAAGCTAAATTTCCTGTCCCTGGTTCCGAGCAGGCCTGGGAGCACCACCCCCACCAAGGGCACTGGATAAGCTGCAGTGAGTCTGATCCCAACCGGAGCCCAAGGTTCAGAAAAGAGCTGGGATTAGCATTTTGAATTTCAAGTACCATTTTAAAAATCCCATTAAGACACGGAGCTCTTGTTCTGCACAGCAGTGACCGCCCTGCATCCCCTCCTCTGCTTCAACAATACCAGCTCTTTTTCTATTAATCCTTCTTTTTTATCATCCCTGGCAGATTTAGACACTGCATTAATACAGAAAGAAGCAGACCAGGCTATTAATGAGGCAGCACAGAGAAAACAAGCCCAAACACTCCTGACACTTCGTCCACTGCAGCATCTTGCTCCTCCCTGGTGCCCACCACCACCAAGGCTGTAAATCCACGCTGTAAATCCATGCTGCCCACGCGCTGCCCTGCTCCCTGCAGCCAGGGGGACACCCACTCAGATCAGGGGGGCACACGGATGCTGGAAAGCAGACCTCCATCCCCAGGAGCCCCCGGGAAGGATGCTGCACCCTCAGTATGAGGCTGATGAATAAGGAGCAGCAGCGGGAGTGAGGCAGAAACACATTTTATTTTTCCTTAGGCGTATTTAAAGGAATTGAGAGATTTTAAAATACTCCATGGCATCACTTCTCAGCCAGCACTGGCTGCCAAGAGGACATTCACGAGGCTGCTTTTTACTATTATTATTAAAAAGCCTATTTTCCAATCCCATTTCACAGCCTGCGCTGGTGGTGGAGACAGAGCCCCATGTTTGGGTGCTTTCCAGGCAGAGCGGGGGGGCAGCTGTTCTTTATATAGCCCCTTCCTCCTGGGCATCCACAACCACCCCTGGGCATCCACAGCTGCCCAATCACCCCGACTGCCTCCCCCTCCATCCCTTGCTAGTGTCACCCCAGCTCCATCCTCCTGGTATTTTCCAGACCGAGCCCAACTCCCGGCCGAGCGATCCCGGTGGGATACCTGAGGGCTCGGCCACCCCGGACACGCACAGCCACCCCCACTGCGCCTTACTCCGTGACACGGTCCCCCCCAGGGACAGATCCCCCCTCGCTCCCAGGCAGCTCCGCAGCCCCGATGGTGAATTCAAAACAAGCCCCAAGAAGAAGCAGCAAAGCGAGGGGCCGCGGGGTGACCCGGTGGGGGCTGGAGCAGCGCTCCGGGATTTCAGGCTCTGCCCCCAGAGCTCGGCCCCAGGCGCGGGCAGCACCGGGGGTG
>WEIV01012188.1:1997-44810 GCA_013390005.1 Calyptomena viridis
CCTTTGCTCTAATCATGGGTGATAAACTAGATAGCTCTGTTATCTTGGTCTGATAGACATACACATTTGGAGTGTTTGACTTAAATGAGACTAAGTTTGAGGAAATTCTATGGTAACATGCTTGTTACTTACTTTTCCATTACAGCAATATTGGTTACACTGGAGATTAACTTATTTCTCTTCTTTGCCTGTTTATATAGATATATATGTCAAAATATTATTTTCACTTTCTCTGACCTTTTCCACCAAGAAAAGATTGAAGCACTTAAAAGAATTCCCCATTATAATTCCTTTTTTAAAAATGCTGTCACCTGGACTAGTGCTCCTCACATCACAATGTGAGTCTACACGAGACAAGTCTGTCACAGTTAAACACTGAGGGGATTCAGGTTTTCCGTGCTCCTTTTTATATGCATTGCTGGGAGCATGTGGTGATTTGTGTGTGTGTGTGTATATGACCATGTATATGCACATCATATAAGGGATAAATTCTGTTTGGGGACATGGAGATGATGTGATCCAGACCTATACAAATAAGCTAAATTTAAAAAGATATTAAAATACATGAGGTGAGGATTGACGGACACATGCATAACCATTTTAGCAGAAAGACAAGGGAAGAACTGACTGCTGAAGTTCCCCTAGTTGATTTNCTTGCAAAATAATGGGGAGAAATTTAATATCAGATGTAAGGTAATGCCACCAGAGATATGAAAGTCTGCTGTGATGACAGTTTGTCATTAGGCAAAATGAGACAAACCTGGATGTCTTATTGGCTCACCAAATGATTATAAAAGGCTAGTGTGATGAAAGTGTGAAAATAATAAATTACTTTCCAGAATTTATTGGGTGATGTATTTTTGTAGATGGAAGAAATAGTAATCTTGTTTGTTTCAAGGCATTGCTGAAAGTCATCTTGGAACACATGGCCATCTCCAGCCTCCTGTCCTTAAGAGGGATGAGTTCAAANCACAGTTAAACACTGAGGGGATTCAGGTTTTCCGTGCTCCTTTTTATATGCATTGCTGGGAGCATGTGGTGATTTGTGTGTGTGTGTGTATATGACCATGTATATGCACATCATATAAGGGATAAATTCTGTTTGGGGACATGGAGATGATGTGATCCAGACCTATACAAATAAGCTAAATTTAAAAAGATATTAAAATACATGAGGTGAGGATTGACGGACACATGCATAACCATTTTAGCAGAAAGACAAGGGAAGAACTGACTGCTGAAGTTCCCCTAGTTGATTTCAAGTGCCAAAACAAGATGTAGGAAGTGAAACAAGCCCAAAATGAAAGCTGACCCAGGATTTCTCTATTTGCATGAGTCTAGTTTGATGAAAGTTACCAGACAGTCAGGCCTTACAGTAACATTTCAATGTGTACCTATAGATAGTATTATATTATTTGTTATTTATATATGTATATACACATACTTGTTTTATATATATTTGTGGTGAATTGCAGGTATAAGAATAAGGCCAAACAGAAACAATACTAATAATTTTTAAGACAGGTGAGGAATAGGAATCCACTTCTCTTCAATTGCTCTCCAGTTTTATTCTTTTACTTTACTCCCAGCCACTGATAGTTTATTTTTGTTACTCGTATTCTCACTCTGGTCTGGTAGCAAATCTTCACTGGCACAAATATGTGTAGAGCAGTACTGGTGAGCCTTTTCTGAACTCTACCACCTCAAGTTAAAATCCTCCTCTGTGTTTGTTGGCAGTTGCTTTGCCATGTGATGATGGGTCAGAAATGAACCCAGTTTTCCCAGGCTGGTCAAAGACAGTCCTTCCATAGTCCAATAACAAAGGTATAGAAGATCATGCAACACTTGGGTACCGCAGATAATGTGGAAGAAAAACAGCATAAAGCAGAAGTCAGCTGTAAAGGATAAGATAAGTGAATTCCTTAAATTTAAGATTTTCCCCATTTTTTTTTATGGAATGGTAAACTTGAGCGGTTGATTGAAGTGGTGTAGAAAGTTGGAAGGGCCTCTGAGAAAGCAGGATTTTTTGTGCTTGAACAGAGTAAGCTTACAATTCTTCCTCCCCAGAAGATTTGATCTAAGTTGATCACTCTGAGTTTGTTTGGGTTTTGAGACTCTTCTGCCTTGACATTGAGGGAAATGCAGAGAAGTCTCATATGCTCAGTTGTTCAGGAGATGTGGTGAAGGCATCACTGTTACCTCTGACTTTATAACTTGTGAAGTAGCAGCAAACAACGGGCATTAAAGGCCAGAATGAAACATCTAAACCAGAGGAGGACAAATATATTATTTTCAATTTTTGAAAGAAATGTTAAAAATAAAACTTTTTCCTACTTTGCTCTCTAAGCTGCCTTAGAGCTCCAGGTGTGAAAACAGTTGTTTTTTCTATATATAGGTTTAAACAATTGCTTCTGGTTCTTTGGTTCAGAAATTTAAACATAGAGCAACATTCAAGACTCAGAGTAAGTTGTGGGTCTTGGTTATGTTTTTTCTTATTCTTATGCATAAGAAATTTATAGCTTAAGTGAAGAGTTCGTTCTTTGTATTGAATACAAATTGTCAATTGAATACAAATTAATTTTATTTATGTACCTGTTAAAATACATACGTATAGAGCTGTTAAAAAACTAAGCCACACACAGAATTGCTGTTTAGATACATGATACTGGCCTTTTAAACAACAGATATTTATTTAATAATATAGAGCTACTTGTATACTCAGTGTTGTAATTCTAATTATTTTAAAAGTTACTTTGGCTATTCCAATAATAAAGTATAATTTGTGAGGATTTGAGAATCATTTTCTTGAAGGCATGGATTCAAGGCCAGCATGTCAAGTGGATTTTTAGGAAATTGTTTCTAATGTGCACTGTATATACCGTAAGTGACAGAATCACAAGGAAGAGAAGGGTTGTGGCCATAAACAAAATGAAAACTGAGATCACCTTTGTAGATGATGTAAAGCATAAGCGCTGGGAGGAAATGAAACCTCAAATGCTGCTGATAGTGGATGGACAAGTGGTGGTCACACAAACCTTGACTGCTTGCAGGAGGAAGTATTGTGGCTTTAGACACATTACTCTGCTGGTAATGTAGAAAAGGGATGGTAGAGCAATAATATGTTGGGAATAGCAGCTTTTAACTCTGGAAAAATGTTTCACTAGTGGGGGACTTCCACTTCCCCAATCCATTTTGGAAATAAGACCCAAGTGCTGCTGTAGCAAGATGAAATAAGGGATTCAGAGGGAAAATTCAAGGCAAATGCCTCTGTAGACATCAAAATCAGTGTCTGTGGAACAACCTGCTGCAGAGGCTCTGTGTGATAGTGGTTATGGATACCCCTGGGGCTTTTTGAAGTGTGCCTCAACATAATACTTGCCTCAACATAAATACTTGTCACCGCCCTGCAGCTGTTAACCTAAGTACTTGTCTTTACCTTTTAGCCATGAAATGCATTATGCTTTTTGTTAAAAGAGAAACTGTTACTTTTTTAGATATCTGTTTATAAAGTTTAGCAGCTGTGTTAAATAGAATTTCTTTTAATTCAGTGTTTATCTTCAATGTCTAGAGATGTGGACAGGACAATAAATGAAAAGCGTGGATGGAAAGTATTGCGAAAGTGTTGGAATGGGAAACATCTGAGTAGGGACTGACAGCATTTTCTCTGATGTCTAAATTATTTTTTGTCTCTGACAAACAATAACATAGTTTCATTTGTAATGATGCTGTGCTGTCTGTATCGCTCTTTGCTTACTGTATTCTCTTTCTCTTTATATCTGCACAAAATGCTTCCTTGATGCTCTTTATAATATGGCAACAGAGTGCTGTACAAATAAAATTTTACACCAAGTGAATATTTTATTTATGCATGAATGAACTTCCCCCCTTCAGATTTTCTTTATGACTACTGTATAAACTAAGATAGATGTACACTGCATACAAATTTTGTATTTCAAAGTTTCTTTTTTGGTATCAGTAATTTGCTAGAGTTGAATGTTTGGAAAGATAACTTTGGCAATGATATAATATTCTGAATTTTTAATTTTTACAGTGGGCATTGACTGAACTCTCCCATCAGTGCCTGCTGTTTGTAGTAGCCTTATGAATCTTTACTTTGATACTACTCTCAAAAACCTGGAAAAGACCCAGATCAGATTTCAGTACAAAAATGTATCATACTATGTTAGAAACAAATACATCTGTCATTGCAGTTGAACTGAGCAATCACTGAGCAACAGCTTTTGAAACCAATAGTTACATTTGCTTTGGATGTAGGACTGATCT
The DNA here is from genome assembly GCA_013390005.1 of Calyptomena viridis. Lineage (NCBI taxonomy): Eukaryota > Metazoa > Chordata > Aves > Passeriformes > Eurylaimidae > Calyptomena > Calyptomena viridis. The sequence continues at coordinate 6,282 of WEIV01012188.1, forward strand.
AACATAATTTTAAATGTGCAGCCTGGAACCCAGTACACATAGCTTTACAGAGGTCTAGCATGTACAGAAATATAAAATCTTGTGGCCTTTGAAAAGTTCAAAAGTCTTTAGTTTCACTCTATCAAAAGAACATGTGCTCATTGATCCAGTTTTGACTGCTTAGAAACTTTTTCAACTCTGTTTGTGCCTCCATTGTCTGCCTATAGTTGTTTAGAAATAACATAAGGTCAGAAAATGTAATATTAAATTATATATATCATATGCTTAACTCTATTGATTTATATCAAGTGCTAAATATTCTGTTTATGTTATTGCATATTTAATATGTTTCTGTCACCAGATCTAAGAAACTTGTTTTATAAAGAAGTTGCAAGTCTCAGGATCTGCATTACCATCCCACTCCTGAAGCAGTTGCCCATATGCTAAACTAGTTTGTCTTGTGGAGCAGAATTGGAGTGCAAGAATGGGACTGCTTTAGGAGGATGTGGTGTAGGGCCTACCTTTAAGTAAACCCTTGTTATCGACTTCCTCCTACTGAATGTTCAGTTCTTGGGGCTGCACTGAAGTAAATAGGGTGATAGCCCCCCTTGAACCAGCTATGGGCTTCAACACCAACTGTTGAGCCTATTTGCTAATGGAGAACTAGCTGAGTCCTGTGAGATCTGTGGACTTCCATCTCAATGAGGAAAAGAACCCAACAAAAACAGTGCATGGTCATGTCTCAGGATCTCCTCTTTGTTTGAAGCCATCACTTGTGTTATTTCACATACTGTATTTGTGTGATTTCACATTAATTGGACTTCTGTGTGATTATGAAGCACCTGCACATAGGCATTACTGATCTGTTGTTGTTACTCTCATGAACAAATGCTAACCTTGAGCTTATCAGCACAGCCTCACGGCAGGCTTAAATTACAGCTGTTTGTGCGATTTAAACAGCAGAAAAAAAATCTGTAAAGTAAAAATGCTTTTCTCCGAGTTTACATCAGCACTGGGCACGCTGCAGTCTCTAAAGATATGTTCGGCTTTCTTACAAGAATAGAGAAAGGCATTTTTGGCTGATGACTTAGATCAAATTACCTTATGTCCTCCACTTTAGCTGTTTGTTCTGTAGAAGCAGAACTATTCAAGAGCAAAAAGGTTAGCCCTTAGGCTATCCTGATTTTGCAGATACAGCAGGTAATAAAACACTGGCCTTCCTGATGTCTAGGGTGAGTTTGAAAACACCAGTCTGCCTGTGGGTGTACAGAAATTCCGTATGAACCATTAACTACAGAACAAGAGTCATCTATATACCCATAATTATAAAAAATTAAAATAAATAAAAAATCCTTCTGAGTATTTCAAAACATCTAGTATGTAATTCACGTGGAACTGAGAATTTGGAAAAATCTCCCAATGGGTGTTTTCACAAGCTAAAAGTAAGCATTAAAGATGTTTGCTTGTAAGGGAAGATCCTGGCTGAAGACGCCTCCCAGTGTCTTCAGATAAATACAGGAACACTGAAATGTTGACACTAAAGAAAAGGAAACTATTCTCTGCCTTGTCAGTGCCTATCGATTTTCTAAAGGATTAATTTTATTTTTATTTCAAAAGAAGATGAGAAGTGGAGCAACTGTTTCTAATGCTGCTTTTAAACCGGTATCACAGTTCACTGTATCACTGCTGAAATCTTACAGATATCCAAGATTTGTTGGCAGTAGGTGACAGATAATTTGTGGAAATGGTAGGAGAGGAAGTACCCTTCTCTCATTTTTAGAAGACGACATTCTGTAGATAGGAGAGTGCACCTGTCATTATGTGGTGCTTCCTCACTGGAAGGATGGGAGATTAAATGAAAGTGATGTGGAAAGTTGAGACTTGCCTTGTGGGGCTGCTTGTTGCCTTGGTTTATTGGTATAGTCAGTTAGGATTGTGATTATCATTGGTATTGTTACAAATGTACAAGTCTTAATATAAACCCAGACCGATGTGGTTAATATTCCTACCTGCAGGATGTATAAGGCACCATCCCATTGAAACAGTTCTATCTGCAAGTGGACTACTACTTTAGCTGTTTTTCTATCTTTTCTATCCTAGAGATGAAGGTAAAAGTAAGATGTAGTATAGGGTGTTACAATCTGCTTTAGCTTCTCCACTGTGTTTTAGTCAGTGTTTGTTTACTTGAGCCCATATTTCACTGAGCTCTTATTTTAGGTTTTACATTGTTCTTCAAAGAACTGGCTTTAAAGATTAATTAGGGCAAGGAGGAGTGTGACTATGTGTCTGCAAGGGAAAATGTGACTGTGAACCTAGCATTAGAGCACTGACCTGAAAGGAGGGAGAGAGGAAGGAAGGAGATGTTTGAAAAGCATTCATAGTGGATTCTTTGAAGAGTAAGTATAATTACTCTCCTCTAAGGGCGGAATGTAGAGATAATGTATATATGCTTGCTGAACTACTATGTACATACATCACAGGATTAGGAGTCAGGTTCCAGTCATGTAGATGTGAACAGCTGTATCTCATCTGATTTAGCATGGATGCACATTCTGAGAGAAGTATTATCCTTCTAAATTGTATTGAAAAAGAAATGCTTGTGTGTTGATTTGCCATCACTGAGACACACGTTGGCTATTTTAGACTGCTGTAACAGGCTTGTGTGAACAAGGAGATTCATTACTGAAGGTCACAATAGCAACGTGTCTGCCATGGAGCTGAGACTGCACAAGTCATCAGCCTCATGTGAGATGGGGATTCGAATCAAACAGAGCTCCCTGCTAGACTGGCATCTGCAAAATGAAGTGGGGAGATACACACATTGCTACCTCCAGCCGCAGTTCTCATAAATCGCACTGGAATTTTTTCTTATGTCTTCCAAAGCAGTCTTTTCTTTAATGCATGCAGATAAAAGTTGTCACTACAGTAACAGCATTTGTTTCATATCTATTCCAAAGCTCAGAAAAGTAATAGAAAGATACAAGGGGTTTTGTAAGGGGAAGGTAGATTAGGGAGAAAATATAATAAACCTGGAAATGTGGAAATAGTAAATAACTATTTACTTCATCCATGGATTGAGACAAGTCATTTCTTTCCTTTGCAAGAGAAAAGGGCTTTCAGCATGTGTGTCTAAGCTTCAGTTGTTCTTCCTGTGAACTATTGTTTATGAAAAGAAAGCATGTTTTTGCTATATAGCTGAGATGATTTCATGGGAAAGGGCTTGGTTCATGGCAAAATTATTTTGTTTAATACCTTTTTTATTCCAACAGGAAATATGGGATGTATAAAATCAAAAAGGAAAGAGAATCTGCATGGAGATGGGCTAGATTTGAAGAACCAACCAGTACGTAAAACTGAACGAACTATTTATGTGAGGGATCCAACGTCCAATAAACAGCAAAGGCCAGTAAGTAGATAGTCTCAGGGGAGAATTCCTGTAGCAAGATCAAAGCATGACTGGCATAACTTAAATTTCAATCCAAACCATATGCATGGAAAAATTCAATAATCCATTAATTGGACTTTGAGTTGCGCAGTACACCCTCAATGAACAAGTACTTAGAAGAATAAAAACAAAAACTTGGTGATTTGTTACTCTATGTTTGTCATATTTTATGCATGAAAACAGTAATTCTTGGCAATGTTTGATATAGATATAACTATGTCTGTAGAAGGCTGCTATATGATTTCAGAAAACCTTCAGTAGTTTAGAACCATTTTTTAAAAGTATCAGTGTTGGGGTTTTAATAGCTGTGCGATCCGGGTGCTGATTATTCTGCTTAAAGGCTGAAGTAATCATGGGCAATTCTTTACCAGCTTTAGTAAACTTTCCTTTTAGTCACCGAAGGCCTCTATTTGATCTTGCGTGAGATGTGTAGGTAAGGATGGGAGGGGAGTGGAGGGTGCAGTGCTGAAGGAAGCAGCACTGTGCTGTGGGAGGAACAGGCTAACGTGTTCCATTTGTGCTGCCTGGCGTTGGAAAGGAGGAGTGCTGGCATGGGGAATCCCACTGGGTACCAAGTGGGTTTGCTAGTTTTCGGATTGACTGGTACCTTTTTTTTTCCCCACCTTCTGTAGTGTGCTGAGGAAAAAACATCTCCTGATTGCCCTTGTCCAGGGTCTCTGCAGGTGTGAATGGCACCCTTCCCTCCTCTCTCACCAGCTGACACAGTGAACTCAGCATGCTCTGAGTTGTCAATGTATATACATCACAAACATAACTATGCTTGTAGTTTTTAGTGTGACAGCTACATGGTAATAACTGTCTTGTTAAAGTGCTCCACCTAAAGCCTCTTCAGCAGAAGTCCCAAAGCTGTGAACTTCCTCTCCACAGCCTGTGCCACATCTTCCTGAGGTCTGAGCTGCTCAATTTAAAATCTAGTGGGGACTTAAAAGTTTTGGTATTTGCTTTTGAAGAAAGGTGGGGAAAAGTTGGAGCATTTCCTTTTGATTTAAAATATGTAAGATGATACCAAAACCAATGAATAATATGTAATTGTAATTTAAAATCATCACAAAGATCTAAAACTGCTTAATTAAAGATATATTTTATTATAGGCAAATCCAGAAGCGCAGCTTTTACCTGGACAGAGGTTCTTCAGTGAAGGTACGTTTTTATAGGAATCTGACAACTGCATGCTATGCCCACGTCAGCCTGTGAAATGATGTGAATGTGCGTCTGTCTTTCTACTTTTGTAGACACAGAGGAGCATGGAGTCATTGTGGTAGCTTTGTATCCCTATGATGGCATTCATGAAGATGACTTATCCTTCAAAAAAGGAGAAAAATTGAAAGTTATTGAGGAGTAAGTATAACAGTACTGATTGTTTTGTAGATTTTCTTTGGGTTCATCTGATTTCCTCTATAATATTTTGATACCCTACTCATGGCATTGATGTATGAATGGTAAGTGAGCTCCCTTACACGTGGTAACACAAATGCATGTGAAGTTGTGCCAGGTTGGATGGGACTTTGAGCAACCTGTTGTAGTAGAAGGTGTCCCTGCCCATGACAGGGATGTTGGAACTAGATGATCTTTAAGGTCCTCTCCAACCTGGACCATTCTATGAGTCTGTGATTCTCTGACTTCACAGCTGCCCTCAGTAACAGACCAAACATTGACTCAGTGGAGCCAATGGCTTCTCAAGGGGGCTTGAGTTCAGAGGAAAGATTATGCTTCGCTCTCCAGCACGGGGAATGCTCTCAGCACACTAGAACTTAAGTAACAATTTATCATTTTTCTTTCCTGTGAATACTATTGTTGTTTCTGATTTTCAGGCTGGGAGAATGGTGGAGAGCAAAATCTCTCACGACAAGGAAAGAAGGCTTCATTCCCAGCAACTACGTAGCAAAAGTAAACACGCTGGAAACAGAAGAGTAAGTTCTCCCTGGCTCTAAATAGGAGCAAACTTCTTCACCCTAGTGGTGTGTCCTTTGTAGGTGGGGAGAGAAATGATTCTAACTCTTCAAAATACCTTCCAGATGGTTCTTCAAAGACATAACCCGAAAAGATGCTGAAAGACTACTCCTGGCACCTGGAAATAGTCCTGGAGCTTTCCTTATCAGAGAAAGTGAAACAGTAAAAGGTAGGCTTTGGGGTCCGTTATTTTGGAATTGATATGGAGTTTAAAACACACAGTCAGTCTTCACAAAATCAGATAGCACTGGGTGTTGGAGTGGGCAGTGGGTCCTCTTGTGTGAATTTTCTGCAATTCTGTAGGAGTGAGAAGGGTGAGAGAATCACCAGGAAAAGAGAGAAGAGGGTAACGCCTAAAGCTGAGATAAACTAAAAAAAAGTGGGGGAGTGTGATTACACTGACAAGAAGGAATGAATGAAGTGGCATCTTTTCACTTCTTAACGTTTGTGACTCCTTTATTGAAAGAATCATTATGGTAATAGTAGCTGCTGCATTCTATAGTCTTCCATTAATGTGTCTGCATCCAGTGCTACAAGTTTAAAAGTATAAATAGTGCGTAATGAGGCTTTTTGCTTCTACAGAGTAGTGTGATTCTTTCCAAACAGCTTCTTGGTAAAGTGTGCTGTAGACAAAGGACTTTGAGCTGAAATGCTTAGTGAAGTCTCCAGGCTCTTCAGCTGGGATTTTGAGAAGAACGTAGGAAGTTCTGCCCCAGCCTCCAGACTCTGACAGCAGTCTTGCTGGATATTCCAGCTGGATGATGTAATACTGCATCTTCTAGAGGAGGAGGATGAAGATCTTGGGCAGATCATATGTCTGTCCACTCCACAGGGTAGCTTTTTTGGCCCTAATACTGCAGATTCTTGATTAAGTATTGCTCTGTAATGGGCCCATATCATTGTTTCTGTGCTCTCAGATGAAATTTTCTAAATGAAGTTCTCAGAGGAAGATTCCTAAATTCAACATAGGCTACTGAGAGTAAGGCAAATTACCCCCACTGTCACTAGATCTGTGTGTGAGGAGAAATGAGGGGGTGAGGTGGTGTCTTATCCTTTGAAAATGGACAAGAACTGTACTGTAGAAGAAATGAAAAGCACTATGGCTAAGTGTAGATGCTCTCCCACCCCAACTTAAATCCCAGATGATGTTAGACTCCCTAGGACTGACAAATCTCAAGCCATCTCCAAACTATTCTTTTTCTAGTTGGCCCACGACAACCAGCATGTTCCTTTTTCAAAATGCTGATCTTTGAACTTCAGCTTCTGCCCAAGTAGTGTGACAGCCCTGGTCTTGCTTTCCCAGCCACTTCCACTCAAGCTGGGGACTTCCCACAAAACTGGGCATTGAATATGGAGCTGACCGTAATATGGAACTCCTGAGTTTCTTGAATAAGATTGAAAAAGAAAGTGTGACTCTAAGCATTTTGGGGACTAGTTCAGGACCAGCTGTTGGCTAACTTCCCCCTGTTGATTACAAAATGTCTTTTGAGGAAATAAGGGAGTAAAAAGAAAGGGAGAAAATGGTGATTTTATTAAGTTTAGCTGTATGTATATGGACACTGTAGACTTTTGCTACCTTTTAATGACTATTCCTTCTTTATCCACAGGCAGCTATTCTCTCTCCATAAGAGACTATGATCCACAGCATGGCGATGTTATTAAGCACTACAAAATCAGGAGTCTAGACAATGGAGGATTTTACATCTCTCCAAGAATAACTTTTCCCAACATCAATGATATGATCAAACATTATCAAAGTAAGTTAAATCAGTTACTGAATTACTTAATAGAATGCAGCCATTATTTCCCGTGAAGGAAAATAAGTGCTTTCTTCTTTTGTTTCAAAGCTTTTCATCTTTTTTTTTTTATTTTTATTTTTATTTTTCCTAAATAACTCAGACATGCATATTACCAAAGATAAAGTAAAACTGTTGAGAACCCAAGTAATGTTGTTATCATAATCAGATCTAATGCTGCTTGCTCTGTGGAATACCACTGGGAAATAAAGACTAGCTTTATAAAACACCTCATCAAAATTATAATGATGTGAAGCTATAGTAAGAATTGCCTTCACTGTAAATAATTTAATTCTGTATTTGAGAGTAAATTTTTATTCACGATTAGCAGAAATGCATATAGACTTGTGAATGTTGTCTTCTACCTAGTGATGGGTGTGAAATTGTTTTTCTTTTTCCTATAAATGTATTCATTTATTCATTTTTAATAGCGTTTTGAAGGAAGTAAAATTTCTTGGACTCCAAAGAAAGAAAATTGCACCCACATAGAATGTACACATTTATTTTAGAAAAGAGAGAGCAGGGGGGAGGGACAAGTTTCTACCTCTCTTTTATCTGCAAAACTGACTTTTCATTCTGCATGATCTCTTAGTGGATAGCTCCAAAATATGGTGGGGGTTTTTTTAACTGGGAAGACAGAAAAGACAAAAATGTAGGACCTAAAATCACATAGTTGTTTTTCAAAGCCATCCTGAGGAGTTGGCCATGAAATATTTCAGAGTTGCTAGATATATGTGCTAGTTCTTTGGCACAGCTGGAAAACCCGAGAATTATTCAACATTTATATTAAAGTTATAGCTGGTCAGTGTCTGGAGAAAAAATAATGTTGACCTACTTATGCTTGTGTGCACATCTGTCTGAAACCATGTTGCAAGAAAATTTAATGATGGATTCAGAATACAAGTCCCAAGCCTGACTCCAGTGTGCATCTTTATCAACATACTATCAGTAATTAGATCTGATATTGTATTTATTTGGTACAAATTATACTTAAACCCCTTAATAATCTGACAGTAACCAGATGCATGTGGTATTTCTTTATTAAATTTTTCTCTGAATACCAGATTTCAGATCAGAGGCACTCTAAGTTATGTGAAAACACCAGAAAGGCTACATTTACATCACAGCATGTGATTATTTTGAACATTATTTTAGGTAGTGCACACCTGTAATAAAGTGATGTTTGTTTCAAGTTGTGAGGTACAGAAGTTTAATTTATTTTGTATTTTATTTTTTCTTTGAAAACCAGAGCAATCAGATGGTTTATGCAGAAAGTTGGAAAAAGTTTGTATTAGTCCCAAGCCTCAAAAACCGTGGGATAAAGATGCATGGGAAATTCCACGAGAATCAATTAAGTTAGTGAAGAAACTTGGAGCTGGTCAGTTTGGAGAAGTCTGGATGGGTGAGTTTATTCTTTTGAAATATGTATTTAACTCTGAAAGAAGTGCCATTTCAGAGTCATTCAAAAAAGTAGCAGACATGAACCTGGTCTGATATACTGTAAAACAGGAAAATTACACCCTGAATATACCTTCCTGTGAGGAGAGGGGGTTTGTAAAAGGGAGTTACCTGACAAAGAAGTGGAACAAATCCTTTTGGTGTCTTTTAATGGAAAAAAGACAATGAGTAAGCCATGTAATGTAGGTCAGAGACAATAGGGGTTTTTTTGTAGTGTTTTGTAGGGGAAACAGAAGGTTATATATATATGTGGCTCCTGAGTCTCAAAATCGGTGGGCCTCTCAGAACTTTGTTTCAAATCATAAAGTGTGAAAGAACATGAAATAAAAAGAAACAATGTCTTTTTGTGAATTGTGTATATAGATTTCATTGTTTCTTGGTAAAGAAGATGCTACAATGTAGTGAATGGTACTGCCACACTGGGTGATAAAAGGGAACAGACTTAACCCAAGAGTACTGTCTGCCAGTGTGTGCTCAGAAAATAGGTGACTTATGTAGTAAGAAGACTAGAGACTGAACACCCTGTAGCTTGAATTATCATGCCATTCCCCAATAATAAAGCTGTCATAAGACTTACAAGTTGTTAATATTAATATATATGCAGAACAAAAATGATATCAATTATTATGACCAAAATAATCATCTTTGTTGGCTTACGAATAGTATTTTCTCAGCCTCTGTGACTTCCTGTGCAAGGGATTATGCCCAGTATCTAATCACATTCTGTGAATGGTTTAATCCTTTTGCTTTTGAAATGCTGCCTATTCTGGCATCTAAGTACTCTTGGCTTTCGTATTGCATGTTCTGTGTGCTATTCGCCATCTTATTTAAGGTAAACTATACCTTCCTCCCAAAATCTTCATTAGTATGTTTTTTTCAGGCCAAATAATTCTCTTAGACTTGCCCTGAATCTCCTTTTTGGATGTTTTATTTAAATAGGAATAAAATTGTTACAGTTATAATAGTAATAGATCAGGTGATGGTGATGACTATGATGATGATTAATTTTAAGGTTTAAGATTCAATAGACAGGGTATTTCTGAGCAACTTAAAAGTGTATCCCAAAGCTTGCTAGAAGACACAAAGCTGGGAAGGGGTTTCTGGTGACCCATGGGAGTTGGTCAATCTGATGGGAATGTCTTTGCTTTGAGGACCTGCTCTCATTTAGAAAACCAAAGCACAGAGTGGTGCTGTCTGAGTGGCAAATTTTACACACGCAACTACAGTGCAATCTTTTGGTATAAATCATGTAAAATCAAGTTACACATCTCCATAGTATAAACATAGCCAAATTCAGCCTTTTATTTGCCTTCATGAGAAAAGGCTTAAGTAATCCTCTAGCTATGATATACATGAATGGCAATTTAGATACTAGTCAGGACAAGTGTCAGCCATTGTGCAGTTATTTCTGTTTAACAAACCACAGACGAGAAATGTTTAACTAACACTGAAACACTATGTAAGGCTTTGTCGTAGGAGGTAATCACCTGCTTGAAAATGTAGATAATTTGAAAATGACTACTCCACATACACAAACAAAGGAATAAAACTTCAATAGTGTTTCTGGTTCAAGATGTTTCCTCTTGTTTGTGTCATTATTTTAACATCTAAATTGGGCCTAGCCCCTGCATTTGAAATGCTGCCCTGTGAGAAAAATTAATGTACTGTGAAAGCGATCACTGTGTTTCCTCTTCTCTGCTTCCTTTCTGAAGTGAAAGATGATTTGCATGGCACAGGTCCTCTCAAATCAGGAGCATGGTTAATCTTAGAACCAAGGAAGTTCAAGCTGGAAAATGCATATTAGATCAGCTGTGTGTTGCAGGGTGTCAGCTAACACTGTGTATTGTCGTGATCAACCAGGAGCATTGGGAGGTGTGTAGAGGTACTGAGAAATAACCAAGTCGCTACATTCTCCTGATTAGAGAGCTGGTTGTTATGCTCCCACCTCATGTACAGCAAAATTATTTTTCAGCCATAATGTGAATTAGAGCGAAATACTGACCCATGGTTTAATTACCAAATAAATTTCTTTGTGATAAAAGAGTACTTAGAATTGTGGTTCAGAGAGAACAGTGTCCCACTCAGAGGAATTGTGCTTCTGTGTAAAGAAAGATGTAGAACTACTGGACAGAGTCCAACAAAGTACCACAAAGATGAAGGGACTGGAGCACCTCTCTTTTGAGAAAAGGCTGAGACAGCTGAGAGCGTTCAGCCTGGAAAAGGCTCGGGGAACCTTATCAATGTATGTAAATAGCTGAAGGAGGTATGCAAAGAGGATGAAGGCAAGCTCTTCTCAGTGGTGCCCAGTGACAGGACCAGAGGCAATGGGCACAAACTGAAATACAGGAGGTTCCCTCTGAACATCAGGAAACCCTTTTTCATTGTGTGAGTGACCAAGCACTGGCACAGGTTGTCCAGAGATGTTGTGGCATCTCCATCCTTGGAGAGAATCAAAAGCCGACCGGACACAACCCTGGACAGCCTGCTCTACATGCCCCTGCTGGATTAGGGGTGTTGGACCCAGATGCCTTCCAGAGGTCCCTTCCAACCTGAACCCTTCTGTGATTCTGTGAGATATGGGAATATAGAGGTAATAGTGTTACTGCGATGTGAAGACATGCAAGTGTATCTTTTATACTCTTTTCTTTTTAGTATATCTGTAAGTACTTTTTGGGTTTCCACATTCACATCTTCCCTTTGAACATTTTGGAGGGAGTTAGCTTATATTATGGGAGGACTAGGAAACCCTTAGGAACAAAATGCAAGGCCCCATATCTACCAAGCACTCAGCTATGTTCCTGTATGACTTGTGCAGAGAATCTTTGATGCTTATGGAGTGGGCAGCTGAATCTCCTCCAACTCTGAAAAGTTGCTTTTACACTGGGAAAACTTGCTATCAATTTCCCAGTTTTGTCTATCACTGCAAGTGCAATTTCTTCGTTACAGTTATGTGCAGTTTTATGTGTTTTATGAAGACTTTCTGGTTTTAAGGTATGAAGTTAGTGTTTATGTGTGCATTTTGGGTATCGGCTGTGATGACAGATGAAAACAGCATGGCAGAATTGTGTTCCCATTTTATGCACTGCACTCTGGAAGTAGTTAGAAAGTCACAGCCTGTGCTTTCTGCCTTCCCATTTAATGGGCTGTATGGAGGTGAGCAAGAGATGGAGCTACTACTGTTGCATTATTCTGTTCTTTAGCTGAGTGACGGCTGTAGTTGGTAAAGAAGTGCTGACATGAAATAAGATGGAGAGAAGCTGATGTTCTCAATCTCTTCCCCAGTACCTCCTGCAGTAGTAATGTCCTGAGACATTATCTTTTTTCTAGTAGTGTCATACTTCTGTAGCCCAAACAAGTTGTTCCCAGGATACGCTGCAGGAGATGACTGGAAAAGCAGAGGAAGGAGAAAGCTACATATTTTAGGCTTGCTCACAAAGCTGTTCATCTTCAGCCCTAGATATCTGGTCAGAAATGGTAGGTTCAGCCTCGTTATTTGTATATTGTAAATTCATATCACAACTTGGCCTGATTAAGCCCATGCAAGAATATGAGGGCAACCTGGCTGTCCAAGATACTACTCTGTCAAAATAATAATAATCAACTCCAAGATAAATACCTGAAACACTAATTTTTTTTGAGGATTCTATTCTAACATGTAGAAAAGAACATGGCTCATTCTATGAGACATCATAACATGTTCCTCAGACTTTCATACTATTGCTTGCTTCACATTTGGTTTTTAACAGAAGCTGAAACTGCAGAGGGACTCCCTTCCTACCATGGTATAAAAGGTTTTTAAACCACGGAGTTCAATGCATCTGGGCAGCTACTTCAGCCATGTGATGAACCAGAGTAGCACTCAAGAAGAGGGTCTATGTTTTATGCATTTTTGTTCCTAGTGCACGCTGATATGATGTGAATCGTGATGTTCTGTGGTTTTAATAATCCATGAAGAGAATTCTCAAGCAGGGATAACAGGAAAGTTAACAAGTCAAATTCTGCCATTGTGGTGTATTTTATTAATGACGTACATCATGCTTGCATCTCAGGTGTACAAGATTCTCTTGTTCAATAACCTCTGAATTAGAATATAAGTAATATATGTTTTGGAGGTGTATTTTCTTGAAGCTGTTATTAAAAACCAGAGCAAATCATACCACAGAAATGCTTTTGTTACAATAAAAGACATGTAAGATGAACCAAGAAAACTTACCGGTACATCTCGTTAGCATAAGAAAAGAAATTTGACAATACATAGATGAGCTGAATATTAGTTGCAAAAAATCTGAATTTTATGTCAGATGTTCTAGATCTAAGCAAGAATTTCATTGCTTATCTGTCTTTTTGAATGCACATTTAGGTAGCAGACTGACCATAGTTCATTCATGTCATATAACAAGCAATGTATAAACCTCGACACAGCAAGTGCCAGGTTTACACCTGGAGTCGGGTTCTGTTCAGCCAAGACAGATGTTGGTGAAGGGTTCAGAGCTCCAGGCACTATATAAAGCAGAGGGCAATGCCATAGTCACACTTCCCACAGCTCCCTGTGTATTACTGGAATCCTTCTGTTGTGCAGATTGAATCTTTGCTGTCACTAAAGTGCTTTGAGGTCACCAGTTTTCTCTCCACCTGTACAAAGACTGCAGTTTCTTACCTGTACAGTAAGAGTCTGGCTGCAAAGCAAATTATCTTTATGGGAACTACCACAGAGATTTTCACAGTAATGACTGGTGACCTGGCGTGAAGAATGAGGACTAGGACTTTGTTAGGCTGGGGTGGTACAGATGCATACTGAAAAGATGCTGCCTGATTCAGGTCCCAGCCCAAATCAAGGCAACGGTGGTTTTGCTGATAATATGTGGGTGGAAGAGGTGACAAATTCCAGTTTGCCAAACTCTCAAGGATCCAGTTTCTCAAACACAGTTTTGTGCGCTCAGAGTTCATGACCACCTTTCATCAGTGTTTTCATGTCCCATCCCTGATGAAATAAATGAACATGAGAGAGATCAGGATCAGTTATCTTTAGTGCTCTCACCAGCTATTTGCTTTTTATGTTGCCATCAGAGGGTCAAAATAGACTTTTTTACAGCAGAAAAACTCAGTGTCACTGAGGTGTTGTAGTAAAGCAAGTTTTCTGTAAGACCCTAGTTTGACGGATCTCTTTATTGAATGTAAAATATTGTTAAAAAATTAATGTTGTGTGTTTGTCGTAATTGCTTCACATTTGTAATTTCTTCTTATTAGGCAATTTAGAGAAATATCTTTGTTATGCTTTGATCTGACCATGTTCAGAAAAAATAGGTTTAATGATCATGCAGGTGAATATTTTGTGATTGGCATAGTGGCTTTTCTCAGGTGATGATTATTCCTCAAAAAAGAAGATGCAGTACTTATAGCAATCACTTAAGGTCTGGGAACTAGGTCCTTGCTTTGCCTCTGATTTCTTTTGTTAGGATGATAAATAGTATAAGGAAATGGTGAATTCCAGTTTAGAGGTGTATCCATCATGGTGATAGTCTGGATTGTTGCTGAATAAGGAAATGAGGCTATTTCATTGAGTCATGAAAGTTTTACCTCTTCTGAGAAATATTTCTGCAATGATGCAATGGGTATGATGGGTAAAAAACCTGCATTTATATCCCTATCTCTTTCTTTTCCTCTCTTTTATTTCTTTTATTTTTCAAATTACATGACTTCACAAGATAAACTTTAGGATCATTGCTTGCTACTCTTATTTTTTTAATACTATTTTAACATTTATTTAGTGTTTGGAAAAATCAGAAAATAATTCACTGTTTTTCTCTCTACTGATAATTGCTTTTTATATAACTAGAATATTGCATTAGAATGTTTGCTAAACAAAGAAATGAACCACAGCCACAGTCTCCTTCACTTTTGGAATGAGCTATGTGATAAGAAGCTATCACATTTTTCATCTTGTGCTGAACACTGCAGGATTGCAGTCCTGGCAGTGTATCCTTGTTGGTCACAAGGATACACTCATTTGATTGCACTTTCCTGTAATGCTCCATTTTGAGCATCGAGAGTTAGAAAGGGTTATAAGCATGAGACTGGCATGCATAAAATAGCTCTGATCATGGAGTTTAAAGATACTCCAGAATCTTGCAGTCAATCCTTTGACTATATTAGATTCTGAGACAATTTCAGTGAACATTCATTGAAATATGTCTTGACCAAATATTTTATGGGCTACTTGTGAATGAAAGCTTGGTATGAAGTAAGATCATTTGCTTGCTTGCTTTTTTTTTTGAGGTAACTTATTTCTAAAAATAGGGAATGGATCATTTTTCACTGTAATGTTGTATCAGTTGCAAAATAAAAAGGAATTCTAGCATAAATATTTGTGCTACATCTGGCACTTGCTTTCAGACTTTTAGCTATTCCTGGAATCCAGCCTCACCTGCTTTACAAATTCCTGCTAGTCAGGATGCTGTGTGGTGCAGAGTAACTTCAAGTGCACTGATTGTATTCCCTCCTTGTAGGTTACTATCATAATAGTACGAAAGTGGCTGTGAAGACTCTGAAGCCTGGAACCATGTCTGTGCAAGCCTTCCTGGAGGAAGCCAACCTCATGAAAACACTCCAGCATGACAAGCTCGTTCGGCTTTATGCTGTAGTAACCAAAGAAGAGCCTATTTATATTATAACAGAATTCATGGCAAAAGGTGAGAAAAACATCAGATCTGCAAGCAGTGTTTTAGTGAACTCTTCTGCTTTTCCTAAATTAGTCCCCTTTCTTTAAGAAGGAAGGAATGGTAGAGTTATTTTTGAGTGCTCAGATATTAAGTGAAGGAGCTTCTATCCCATAAGAGGGCTGAGGTTTCAATTTTATGATTTATTGCTGCATTTATGAAATTAACTATTTTTACAATTTTCTTCAATGCAGCTTTGTTTCTGAATCAGAGTATAACCACGCTAAATAGCTTTGGTTCCTTTGGACTCCCTACCCAACTTTTGTTTCTGGTATAGTAAAAGGGCAATTAAAACAAACTTTAGAAATTGCCTTATATGGCCCTTGAATTGATAAAGATGTGTGTAATAAGGTGAGTGAGGGATAGTCCTGTAAGGATTACTGCACTACTAGAAAGGGATAACCTTTATAGAGCATTACTGCACAAAATATGCAAGGTTTTCTCAGATTGTCTTGGGTGGAGGTTTTCCTTGTTTTGTTCTGTTTTCAAGCAATTCATGCTGATAAATTCATGAACAAGCCTTGAGGCACTTATTCTTTATGACTTGGAAAGGATTGATGTGTGTGGTTCTCCTAGACAGCTTTTCTGATGGCTTGTAGACTAGGATGCTTATCAAAGTACGACACCACTGAACTGAAATACGGTCAGATGGGAGTTTTTTACACCCAGGAAAGTGGCAAAACTTGGATATCTGACATGCAGATTTGGATGTTACTGTTGTTAAGTCATGAAAAGAAACTGTACTTACCATGGTCAGCTTGAAAATACATCAAAACACTTCACTGCATGTATTTTGTGATCCAGAAAAGTGAGGACCTGGTCCTCACTTTTGGTAGTGAGGTAGCTTTCTTTTGGTAGTAAGCTGCACTGACTTAATATTCCTCCTTTGTAACAGGAAGTTTGCTGGATTTTCTGAAGAGTGATGAAGGAAGTAAATTGTTGCTTCCAAAGCTAATCGACTTCTCTGCTCAGGTAAAGTTTAGGAAATATGCTCAAAATTAGTAGAGTTTATCTATTTCTCTAAGAAACAAATACTAAAAACTCATGCTGGGCAACTCTATCTTCAGGGGGTTTTTTGCATAAAAAAATTAATTTAATTTTCAGATAAATT
Organism: Calyptomena viridis; assembly: GCA_013390005.1. Classification (NCBI taxonomy): domain Eukaryota; kingdom Metazoa; phylum Chordata; class Aves; order Passeriformes; family Eurylaimidae; genus Calyptomena; species Calyptomena viridis. Next base: position 22,758 of record WEIV01012188.1, read on the forward strand.
TTGAGTAAATATGGTTATTTGAAAGGCAGAAATAGATAAAAAAGGTTTCGAAGGGAATATGTGAAGTTACTGCTGGCGACCTGCTTAGATGTCTGTGGAACCTGCTTAGATGGCAACCTTGCTTAGATGGCAACAGTACACAGCTGCTTTCCTTTGTGGAAAGGCTGCTTTCAATTTGAGCGGCTACGAGTTGAAATTGTAAGTATGAGTTTGTGACGTTGTGCTTATGAGATTCCTTCAGTGTTAATAAATATGTAATTTTTTACTTAAGTTAATTCATCAAACTTCTCTTAACCTCAGTGGACTCTTCTTGGTTTCAAATTTTTATGTAAACTATTGTGAAGTGGTGTTTCAGGTACTAGTATAAGATTCATGAATCAGAATGATTTTTTCAAAATATACAAGTTATCCCATGTAATAAATGAAACCTGAAGAGAGACCCTGTAGTGATATGTGTGTCAAACCCTGGATTAAAAGTGCCCAGAGCCTGGTGTTTGGTTTCAGGCAGTTACCAGCATTAGATGTCCAGGGAGGCATGTAACAAAAATAGAGTAATAATTTTGTTTTTACAAGTGGTAATTCATCTTTCTCATAGATAATGAAAGCATTTCTGTTAGGTTACTTTTAACCAACCTTTTGGGGTTTTTATCGTGCATTAGATTTTACAGATTTTTGTATCCTATTGCACTAATTTGTTACAACTCATGAAGAAAGATGGGAAAACTTTAAAAGACATAATAAAACATTCAGAATTTATACCAAAAATTCACAATAAGAAGATTATATAAATGTTTTATGTAACTATTGCTATACAAATAAATATAAGATTAGATATTAGGAAGTGTTTCTTTACCGAGAGCGTTGTCAAACACTGGAACAGACTTCCTAGGGTGGTGATCAATGCCCCAAATCTGTCATCATTTAAAAGGCATTTGGATAATGCTCTTAATAGCATACTTTAACTTTTGATTAAAATGGCCTTAGGTAGTCAAGCAGTTGGACTAGGTAATCATTGGAGGTCCTTTCCAACTGGAACTATTCTATTCGATAGTATATTACATATTGCATATTGTTATATAGATGTTTAATATATTAAATATAAATTTTTATTTTAACATAGATGCAATGCAGGAGCTATTTTTGCTATTATTGTTTTGTGTAGATATAGGCTTTCTAAGCTTTATGAATTCTTTGGGTAATTTGTCCTTGAGAATTTAGTGGGATAAAACTTTGTAGATGTGGAAAACCTAATGGATGCCAGACCGTGATCTGAAGAGATGAATAACAGTGGGCAGAAAAGAAAAAAAACCAGTAGCTTTGAAAATAGTGTGTAAAATTCAGAGGAGAGAAGAACATCTGTGAGCAGTGATATGAAAGGAGCCCTTAGATGTGGACAGAAAAGCACATGTGGTTTTACAGCAGACCTTTTTATTGGAGTTAAGGATGTTGTGTTCATTTTAAATGAATATTGTGTTTTCAGAAATTTAAGGCTTAAAAAGAATAATGAACTAGAGAGCAACTCTACAACTTGGGTAAATCACTTCAAGATAACAAGTGTCAGAGGTTGTCATTTACAAAGCTTTGAAGATCTGGTCACTTGAAATGGACATCACTTGTCATCCTAATCTGACAGCAACCTCTGCTGGTGTCAGATTAGGCCTCAGAGGCCAAGACCTTATGCTGCACAAGCGATATGAGAAGTCTCTCATCACCTCAGATGTAGGCTATCGACAGAAATTCCTGAGACTGAGCCACGCATTGGCTTGCAGTGATCCTAAAGGGATGTTCAGAAATGCCTCTTTCAGGATTTCTGGCTGCAGCCCAAACAAAACTTTGGAAGAGAGATACCAGGATTTTTCTTATGGAAAGAATTTGTAGAGTTTTTGAGCACATTTGTAAAGAGCCCTTAATGCCACTGCATAATAACAGGATTGTGTGGAATAGACTTTCAGGCTGCATGTGTGTGGTTCCAGACCAGAGATTTCTCTCTGACCAATTGATGTTCCACTGGTCTTCCCTGTTTCTGAGAGTCTGAATGTTAATTGATGGGTCTTTAGGGAAAAAGGCGGACAAAAATATTTTCAGACCTCTGCCAAGTTCATAATTTTACTGCAGACCTGTGAATCACACTTTTCCAGAATGTAGGCTCTATGTAAAGGAGAACACAAAATGTATGTAGCATTTTTGGTATGACTCTGGTTTCTACAAATGGAATGCTAATTTACTCTTACAGCAGTGATGCTAACCTCTCTGCAGAGCTAAGGGGAAAGAAATTTGGAGAGATATGTTTCAGAAGAGGTTAAAAATAACATGGAAGGAACTCGTAGTGAAGTTCTTAAATATCAAGAGTTTTTTCCTTGCTGGACACACGCTTGAGCCCTTCATTACTGTCTAATCAGACCGTTCTGGCAAGGCAGTTTGCCAGACTATCCCAGCTTCTATCCCAGCTTCTCAGCAACACTGGAAATGTAAGAAATGGTAGCTGAGCATTATTTTGTTTTTCCCCTTATATGTCTGTGATGTTACATGACACAGGAGGGACTGAAAATGGGAGAAAGGGAGGAGAGGATGTGATCTATGTGGCTGTTAGATGGCTGAAGAATATAGTGCAGGTAGTTGTACAGGAGCCCCCAGCTGAAGCCAATTTTCCAAGTGTTGTTGAAGAGCAACAACAGCTGTGAGTTGGTGTTTGCATTGCCAGGCTGTTTAGTGCTCCACTTGCTGAATTCATTACTCAGCCTTGAACGATGTTCATTACCTTTGCCTTGAATAGTCTTGAAAAAAACTGTTTACAAGAGGTGAAACAGTGTGATTTTGCAAAAGGAGGACTGCTACCCTAGGTGAAATAAACGCCTTTTTAAAAGTAAGCATTTTTCAAGCATGTGATCAAATGTTCTCCTGCTTTGCTATACTGACTTTGCTGTTTAGTTAGGTGGACACACTTGCTGATGGCAATTTTTGACAGAAATAGCTGTTACTTGGTTACACTTACATCTAGTGCCCACTTTAACTTACAGCTATGGATTCTGGATTTTGATGCGTTTGTTTCTGTACTAATGGTCACAATTTATGAAATTAAGTTTATGGAAAAGATGGCAAGAAAACGCTTGCTAGAAAGGTAGTCCAGCACAGTTTTTAGAGCAACCTGCTCTCCAACAGAGCTGAAAGTGTCTCTTGTGTTTTGATTAGTGCGTAAGAGTAGGGGCCGAAGGAATCTAGTGTTAGCTATGCCCTGACAAAGACAGTTTTATTCACTAGAGATGAATGTTAGAAATCTCTGAAATTAGAATGTTTTAAAGGAAGATGAGTTTTGCAAACATATCTTCAAGCACATACAATGTGCTTTGTATGTCAGCAGAATTCTCACTGTATTGGACATACCAGAAACAGCCAGGAATACGAGCCTGCTTCCCTGCCTGCATGGCCACTGTTGGTGCATGGGTCAGCAGCAAGGCAACCTGGCATGGCCAGCGGGATCAGGGAATCTGAAGGTGCCCTTAACTGTTCCCAGTTGCGAGTTGGAGTGTAAATGAATTTCAGTGCTTTGCTCACAAGCTACTGCTGGATCTTGCTAATGCAGCCTGCCAAGGCAGTCCCCATGAACATGGCCCAAAAACCCCTTGGTCATATACAGGCAACAGCATGGCTTCTTCAGTGCTAAAGCAACTGGCAAACTCTGGATTTTACTAGTTGGTTTCTATCTTGCCCTAGAGGCAATTTACAAAAAAAGTCTTCAATTCTTTGTTTCACAGTTCTTGAATTTGTATTTGCTTCTGTTTGATGAGATGTGCTGAAAATGTACGATGCAAATCCAGTGAACCTTTTGTAAATGTAAACTCTTCCTTCTTCATATGCAAATCTGTTATCTTCCATGTAGCACACACATACAGAGTGACTATGGTTAGGAAAATATCTGTTTTTACTAAACATACTCATGATATAACTTTTGAACTGGTCAAAGCTTTGTCCCAAAAACAGTCTTTCTTTCCCATCCAGTGCTGATACTTCCATTAATTCTTCTATGATCTACGACTTCACTGGCAACTTCTTTCTGCCTTCTAAGATAGAAGTGCCATTAAAATAATAGTAAACTTAGAATAAAATTAGTAGAGATTTTTGATGCATTGTTTTAATCTCTTTCTCCCCTCTTTTTTAAGGTAATAGGGGAAAATCCTAGATTACAATTAATTTTAAGTCTTTTTTGGCATTGTGACATTTTCACTGCATATTTCTTTTCAGGGTTCTTTGATTTTTAATTATACCCTCTAATGTTCTAGTGCATAATTATATACATTACTGTTATAATAATTTTTTTCCCTGTGGGTCTGCTTTGACTACATAGCTACTTGAATGGAGCAGAAGGAATATGATTTTGCAACCTTTCCTGATTTCACCTTTACGATAAGCACTGCTGCAAACTGAAAATTGGTATTACACCAATATATCACTTGAAGATATGTGTCTTTTGCAACAGTTTTCAGTTGCCAGATACAAAGGGTCTACACCTTCATCACAGAAAAAGAGTCATGTGAAGATGAACTTTCTTTTTGAAAACTCTGTGATCAAGAAATGTGTTCTATTAAGCATCTGGACATTATTGAAAGGTGCAATTATTGAAAGGTTAATCCTAGACCAGAAACAGCCCTGTCCAGATCAATAACACATCTGCCTCAACCTTTCAAAACTACAGACTGCTTTTAGTGAGGCCTACTCCCTAGGAACTGAGAGAATTACCACATCGCAGGTGCTGTGAAACTCGGGGTGTGTTCCATGATTTCTTCTGCTTAAAATTGCACCAACAGGATGCTTTTGTCCACCTTAAGTGTTTTGCACTCATTTCCAGTCTGATTTTTGGGATGCTCTACTTGTTTTGGGAGGAGCATCCCACCAAGGTGTGGGTCTGAGCAGCCCATGTGGGCAGCTGCAAGCAGCTCTGAGGTCACCATCTCAAATCTGCTGTGACTTTTAGCTGAAGCTTTACAGTGTCAGAGACTGTCTTGAGAAATTATGTATTTCTTCCAGAAGAGTTTTCTTCCATTCTTACCCTGAATGCATAGTTCCTAGTGTGTAGATATTTGTTGGTTGGTTGTTTTTAAAAATATTTAATTTGAGAGTTTTTAAAAGTGTGTCAGTATTTCATTAAAGGTGACAGGGAACTGCTCCCTTCTTGGCAGTAACACTTGTGCATTGTAGGCTGAATCCACTCTTAAAGGCCACAAAACATATTCCTGAAGCCCAAATTAGCTTTCTTATCCTGCTCCTGAATAGAAGTTACATGTAGCTGAACAGTCTTGACAGGTACCAATGATCATTAAAAGAGGGGGGAAAAGGGCTTTAATTTTCTTTTGTTCATATGAATTTCTCTACAATTAACATGTCATTTGGCAATGAAAACCCAACAATTACCATTAGAAGCTATCACATGGGCTTGGGCACCCATTCCATGAATCCAAAAAAATCTTAATTTTTTTTCTTTCTTTTTTTTCCACAAGCAAAGATTTAATGTGACTAGATAAGTGAATTCAGTTGTCCAATTGCTGTTTCCCCTCCTTCTCACATTCAAAATTCCTTGCCCATTATTCTTTTCTTACTTTGGAATTTTTTGCATGCCCAAATACTTGTATATTCGTGGCTTCTTTGAATTTTTCTGATTCAATGCAGTCAAAAACAGTGTCTTGTAATTTTACATAAGTTTTGTATAAAGTTTGTATTTGCTGAAAACATAATGAATCATTTGATGTCACATTCTTTGTGACTAGACAGATGATGCCTTCAGTGAATCTGGCACAAATAAGAGGAAGTAAAATGGTCTTTCCAATGGGTTTTCTTGGTTGTACATGGAAACTAAATAACACCATCACAAATGTCTCTTGTGAAGTGATTCTTAATTCCTTAGGCAGCAGTTTGCCCAAATATTAAAACTGTGCAGGGAAGAAGAAGGAAAGTTGATTCTTCTGTCATGTTTGATGTATTGTGGGTGACATTAGTGGACCTGTCTGCATTTTGGGTGTATCTGCCAAGCTGACTAATCCAAACTCAGCAAAAAAACCTTACAACAAAACCTTCCCTTTCATCTCTCCTTCCTCCTCAAACCCAAGTAATGACATGGGGAGGAAAGAGAGGCAGAGCAAGCTCTGAATTAAATGCTGCTTCTATTGTGTCTGTAAGTCCCTAGTAAGACTTGCTGTGGCAATTATTCACTAGTAGCTGTTTCCTTCATTATAAAACATCCTACTTATTTCTAGAAAATGTGAAATGCAGGTGTTCTTCATTCTCTTCATCATTGGCATTTCTTTCTGGTTTAGTGTGAGAATCCCCCCCTTGCATTGTACAAGGGCAATGTCACAGTGCTTTGAAGAATATATTGGTTTATAAGAAGAGCTTTGCAGTGGAAGGAGGTGGGAGGGCAAGTGGCTCTATTTTTCCATTGCTTAAACCGAAAAAGAGGAACAAAGACTGTGTGGTTTTGTGTTGCAAGTGGTGGCAGTGTGTGCCTTTGCAGTACCTCTTGGGGACTTTTTAAACACAGATAAGCAGAAGTGATGTTAATGTTTTCTTAAAATTTGGCCAGGTGCCCCTGCCTGCTTTACTGAATAGCAGAAATGAGCACCCCCGGTGCTGAGAAGGGATCCATCCACTTGTCCTCTCCTGAGGTGGAAAGGAAAGAGCCTGTGATGAGGGTGCTGGGGACTGGCACTGGCGAAGGACCCTTACTGTTTTACTGCTGCTTTATTTGCAAATCTAGGAGTTTATGTGTTCCCCAAACCATGTGGTCAAGAGTGAGTGGTCTGTCACCCACCCACAGGCATCCTGGGGAGGTACCTCTGGCACAGGTTGGGTGGTGGCCCTTGCCTGGGAATGGCCCACCAACAGTCTCACAAGAAAGATAAAAACTGACAGCTCACAAGAACAGGGTTTATTTTTCTTTTTTCTTAGCTTCTCTTAAACTTTTGGAGTTTAAGAGTACAGTCCACACATCAGTTTATTGCTCTGTGTTAGGAACTATTATTTTGGTTTGTTTGCTTTTCTTTTTCTGAAAAGTAAAATGTTCTGGAAAAAAAAGACAGTATGGAGAAATACTGAAGAAATCATCCCCAGTGCCTATTTTGCAGACATTCATCCTCTTTAACTTGGTTTGGAAATCAATTTGGGCTGCTGAAATACAAATTATATTTACTTATGATAGTATCTGATAGTTGGCTGTTGCCAAACACTCCTCGTGTATGAACAGGTAGATGTTGTTGTAGAATAAAATAAGATAAAGTTGTTTGCCCTATCTCAGTGATTGTCTCCTGATTTTCTAGGCCTATAGTGAGTAAATAGAAAGCTGTTGATTTTGGAAGTTTTCTAACTCTCTCTGCACTGTTGCTTTATCAGTCCTTAAATAGAACTGTATTTCCTAGTATTTGGAAAACAAACTGGTTAGTAGTTGGGGAAGAGAATATTTTAATAGAAATGTTAGGAACATTTTAATTAAGATTTTGTTTCAGGAAATCTCTCATACATGTCTAATCCTGTCAACTGTTATTCACCCAAACAATTCTTTCAGAGCTGCTACTGTAAGCATAGTTTTACAGGACTGGATTTGCACATAGGTTTTCCATGGCAATCTCCCTTTCCTTGCTTCCATCTAAAAGTTGCTCCAAAGACATCAATAATGAATAAATGGATGTGGCTTTGTTGATACCTTGGAAGAACAGAGACGTCAGAGCTGCTAATGGAGTTGTGTCATGTTGAAAAATCAAAATAGTTTTTCCTTTGGTTACAGATTGCAGAAGGGATGGCGTACATAGAAAGAAAAAATTATATCCATCGAGATTTGAGAGCAGCGAATGTTCTGGTTTCGGACTTACTGATGTGCAAAATTGCTGATTTTGGACTAGCAAGAGTCATTGAAGATAATGAATACACAGCAAGGGAAGGTATATATTTTTATTTTTGTCTTTAAAACTTCAGCCTCTGGGAGGCAACGAGGTGTAGTATATTCACCAAGGACAGAAAGTGCCGTAACGACTTTCTAGAGGCAGCATTCTAATGCCAACAACTTCCAAAAAGAATAAGGAAACAAATAACATTTCTGTGTTCCCCAGGCTTTTTGATTAGTTTATTTTAAATGTATTTGAAAAACAAAGAAAAATCAGAGTCCTTAACTGCACTCAATGTTTTCAAAATTGAACAAATTAATTGTCCAGCCACAGTTTCCATCTCACTGAATTAAACACCAAGAAAACATGATCTTTTACTCTCTTCACATCCTTAAATTCTCCTTTCAGTTAAGGAAAGGAAGGAGCCCTACCAGGTGTAGTTGCTGGTAACAAGAAAAGCTTTAGCAGAACTGGTTACCTTTTGAAGCTGCTTTAGGAACTGCAACATTAATTTGCATATTCAGCAGCATTGCTGCTACTTGTAGGGACACTGGAAGGCTGTGTTGTCAACACAGGTGGGAGGTAAGAGTGCACCAGCATCAGGACACACAAGAAGGAAAACATGATATTAAATATATATATGTCTGGGTTCTGCCCTGTGTTTTGCTGATGTTGTCATGGATGTTTTCAAGAAATGTGCAGTCAATTTGTTGTAGTGAAAAAGTTTTTATCTTTGCTTCCATGAACAGATTGCACAAGGGTAACTTTTCAGAGCAGGTTTGTTAGCTGGCTTTCCCCTTCTCATTTTAAAGACTACCTGTGGTTTTCACACAGTCTGGATGGAAACTGTGGTAACGTAGGATGAGAGGGGGAAAACAAAAGTATAAGGAAGAAAGAGAACAATGCACTACAGTTGAGATTAAAGGAAGATGAGCTATTCAGCAGTCACTGAATTACTGTAATTCAATAGATCAGAGTAAAGGGTCTGATTAAGCAATTTTCAGAGGTACAGAGCTGTGTCTGTGGACATTGTATATTGATTAAATTAACTTTCCAGTTTATAAATTTTTTATGCTGAGTTTCTTTGATGTGTTTTCTGCATTCAGAAAAGTTTCCTAGTTTACCTGGTATTTTTTGTCAGAATGATAGAGCAGGCTAAAGAGGGCTCAGAGAGAATCTGCTTTATTACTCATTGTCAAAAGAACTAATGTGGTATTCCCAACAAAGGCTGCCTGAACTTTTTTTATTTAAGTGGAAGGATTTTTCTTTTATATGGCAATTTCTGGAATCAGTTAGTTAGATATGAGAGATGGTAACTTAAGATATTACTTTTTAAGGTATGTCTTGCTTTTGCATCTATCGCTGAATGTGAAATTCATTAAAGTGTATGTTCAAGCCAGACTAACTTTCTTTAAAATGGGAGAAGTTAGTTAAAGTCTTGTGAAATGCCAGGCAATAGGAATTGTAAGATTGTTGCCTGAGCAGAAGCAAAAACAGTGACTGTAATTTTAACAAAAATTCACCATACCTGGGAGTCAAAAGGTGCTATGTGGCTTTCAGCATCTTATTTGCCTCTCTGACACAGGACGTGCAGTGTGGCAATGTGCATTCTGCATCACATCTCTGCTGATAACTCTTGTACAGAAGGAATTTTGCTTTTTGTACAGAAGGCATTTAGGTCATTTTGCTAATTTAGGGGTATTAAAGGCGAGTATTTTTAGACATTTTAGTGACTTGATATTGAGTGTTTAAATTTGCCTTTGACTGTTTGTGACTGTACTTTTTTTTTAGGTGCAAAATTCCCTATTAAATGGACAGCACCAGAGGCAATTAACTATGGATCTTTCACTATTAAATCTGATGTGTGGTCATTTGGGATTCTCCTGTATGAAATTGTTACATATGGAAAGATTCCTTATCCAGGTATGGGCCTGTGTTTTTACTCTGTATTTATACTTTGATGCTAAAAAGCAAAGAAAGTATGCAGAGAAAGGTCTGGTACCTGACAGTAAGTGGCATCAATGATTTGAAAAATTTCTTACTGACAGTCTTAGTACTTTGAGAACTTACAATCCCTGTACATGTAAACCACATGCCTCTCTGGAGTAAATTTTAACAAACAGACTAGTGGCACTGTGAACACATAGTCATTTTTATATATTCCAAAGTTGTTACATCTGCAACAATTGCTGCATTATCAGAGATCCCTGCTTTATGACCAGCAGCACAGTCCCATAGTGAGGATGCAGTGCTGCAAGTTCTAACGGTGCTGTGTAAGCTGCTGGGGTTTTTAATAGGGTAATATGTGAAAGTACTAAGAAAGAATGTTTTCACAATCAAATAAGCTGTAGTAATTTGTCAGTGTTAGCTAATCTAAACAAATATACCGCTAGGAATATTTACTACTTGTTGTTCCATATGGCTCAGGTACAAGGCCACAGAGGTGTCCCCATCAACTGCAGCTGCATTAGGTATCTGTGAGATGGTTATATGTTTAATTTTTCATTGTTAAACAAAATATATATTAATTTTTCCAGCACACAGAGACAGCTTGTACAAAGGGGGTTTTTTATGCACATGAAATTTTACATCTCAGTCACAGATAATTAATTCTGGGCAACAGACTGCATTCATTTAAGGTTACTGAGGTTATGGAAAACTGACCTAAATTCTCTTCTCCTGTGGGCAAATGGGGAAAGTTCACTTGTACTGCACATCTCATAGATGGAGTAATTTCTGAGAAGAACCCTTGGGATCCTGACAGAAAAGGGAGAGCAGATATTTCATCCAAGCAAAGCTTTCACAGTACTTCCAGTGCAGCAGCTCTTGCTGTTGAAACAGTGAAAATATTTTCACTACACTTTATGAGCAGCTGGAATTCTGCATCCTGAACTGCCAGAGATGGTTAAGAGGCAAACACAAGTCCCTGAAATGACAGTAGGCTGAACACCCCTGGGCACAGGGAGATGGGACCTCCTGTGAGTCTCAGGCAGCAGGAAGGGGGTGATGCAGCCAACTTTACACTATGTTATGGAAGAACATGCCAACTTTCCATACAAAAGGTAGAGCCAAACCAGACATTGTCATTGCACACTAAGGTTCTAGTCCAGGAAAACACTTAAGCTCAAGACTAACCCCCTTGAACTTCAAGAGGTGATAGGGCTGCTTGCACCAGTAATTATTTAAACATATGCTCTGTTGGTTTGTAGGTAAAGGCTATAAAATATATGACTGCATAGCAGGTCCTCTCAAAGCTATTCTAAACAGTGCTTATGTCCCCAGAAAGGATCAGGCTGGAGTTGTATGCAGCCAAGTAATGCATGGTTCTTCCCACATTCAGGATGTCTTTTTTTTCCCTGGGCTCACAAGGTTATTTCTGGATGCCTTGAAAATTGTCCTTCCCCGAGCAAACCCACAAGCTCACCTGGAAACCAGCACAATGAAAATACTAAACCCAATCCAATGCTTAATTCTGCAGCTATGTCTGCTCTTCCCTTACCTCCATATGATATCATATTTTTATTTTAAGAACAAAGTCAATCTGTACAGTGGACCCTATACTGCTGTACTACTGTGCAAAAATATCTCTTCAGGGGGAAGTCTGGGCTGGTTTTTTTTTTTAAGTATGGGAGCATTTTTATTAGCACCATAAATAGTCTGTACACTGTGGTTTCATTTGTCAACAAGCAATTAGAGGTAGAAGGCTCTTGACTACATATTGGAAGAGTTTAACAGTTTGCGGGTATTGCTTGCATTTAAATGGAAGAGGGATATATATCAATTTTAAATAGAAGTATAAATTCAAATAGCCTGTTAGACTGAAAGTTGATAATAAGAATCAGAATCATAGAAAAATAAATGGGCAACCAATTTATTTTACTTTACATAAAGAGATGTGACAGATTTGGGCAAATTACCCCAGCATGGCAATAGTGACCTGGTGAGAGGTTGTAACCAGCAGCCACTGGAAAGAAACAGGAAACTGATTTTTCAATTCCATTTGGAAAGCTTTGAAGTACTATTTTCAGCTCTAGTGACCAGAGAGTATTCAGTATAAAGCTGCATGTGAAACAGTTTGAGTTGAAACTGGCAAGTAGTTAATATCTGTGAGGAAAATCTAGGTAGGCAACTTGGTAGGAAGAATTTCTAGCCAAGAAACTTGAAGTTTTTTGACCATTTTTCTTAAATTCCAACAGCTGTTTCTCTTCCTGAGAAACTCAAAGCAATTAGTGAGACTAAATAGGTAGGTTTCAAGACCTACCTATGCAATATGAAACAAGTATCTGATTCTCTACGTACATAAGTTGAATTGGATGTTAAAACTTACTTCTGGGTGATTATTTAATATGTCAAATATTGGCAACATCCATGTGTGCATTCCAGTTATTTCTGCTTCTCTTCACAACATATGACCATTTCTGTACAGTGGGACTCTTCCTCCATACCACTGTGTTCACAAAAGTTCCCAGGCACTGATGTAAGAAAATATATCTTTTTGAAGACTAACTGGTACCACAGCATTAAATTAACAGACATGTACTGAAACTTTAAAGCTAATGACCTTTGCTAGCATTCAAGAGGGTATAACTGCAATAAACATGTGTGTGAGATATATTTCTTTTACTAATTAGAATGTAGTTATGATGAGACAGGTACTTCTCTAGCCACAGGAAAAAAAAAAGGAAGCATTAAGCAACTAGCTATTTTGAGAATAGTGCTTGGACTGTGGGTAAGCCTTTTTCTTTTAAATAAAACCCCAAAGATATGCAAGTATGTACATGTGTAGATGTACAAGTATTTTCTTTTTTTGCTTCTGAACTCAAATGATTATTTAACAGATTGTTTTTCTGCAGGGTGGCTGAAACACAGGCTTTGTCCTGTTTTACTGCATATATTATATACAATCCATTTCTTTAAGCTCAAGCAGACAGATCACTGTTCTCTATAAAATGCTTTATTGTCTTTCTTCCTGTATTTAATTTGTCTCTATATAGCAGTAATTCCTTATTCTGTAACAGCATGCCATTCCACTACTTCAAAATACTTATTTTCTGCACATGGGCAGTATTAGCTCAGGAAAACTTCCCTTCTCCTTCCAAAGAGGAACTGAAAATACAAAAGATGTGCCAAAAGTAAGCACTTTGATCCAGACTCAGATTTCATGGTTGACGGTATTTCTGGAACAGGCTAAAGCCAAAAGGCTTGAGCTGAAATCAGCTATATGAACTATGGTTATCCTGAAAAATCCAACTAGTTATACTGGATAAAGTTGTCATTTGGTTGTAATTCAAATGTGTTCTTACCTGCCATGTGGCTTAAGTCATGGCCATAGTAGTGCAATAACGTGTACAAAGATCTGCACAGCCTGCAGCAACAGAGCTGCACAGTCACCAGGTACTGGGGGGAGCACCACATCTCAGAGCAGGACCCATCCTGCCTCCTCTCAGCCAAGTGTAGCTGCTCTCCCAGAGGTGGAGCTGGTGTATGCAGGAGCAGTGACTGTCATGCACGGACCTGACCAGAGGCTGAATTGCCTGAGAAAACCATGGGAAACTGTAGCCTTGGGCAGAACTGCATCCCGTGGAGCATTCAACCTGAGGAGCAGCCAGTGGCTGTGGAGTGCTTCCTGAATGCCCAGTCTTGGGAACAAACAACATTCACTGAGTACAGATACTTTCTCTGTACTGTGAGTTAATCCTGGCACCATTACTCCACTGCGTTGCATGAGATTGCAGAGGAACCAACAAGCCAAAAGGCAGGTTTCTGGGTAGGAAGTGGTGAGGCCTAAAAAAGCAAAAGCTGGCTCTAGCATAGCTGACTTTCTGAGAGTAGGTGTTGAAATCATTCTGTGAACCAGTCTCTCAAGGGTTTGATAAAGCAGAGGCAGGAGTGATAGGAAGTAAAAAAACAAGAGAGAAGGATGGAGTCCAGGGCAGGACTCTGTCACGTGATGTTAGTTGGCATGTGGGACTCAGGATTCCCTCCTGTTAATTACAATTCATATCCTCTGAAAGAAAACCACAACAGGGAAACAAAGCAAAGCTCAGCACAGCTGGTGAGATGGTTTTGTGTGACAGTAATAGGACAAGGAAGAAGGGAGAGGAAATTGCCTGTTACAAGTAACGATTTCATGCGTTACTGTCCAGTATCTGGCAATCGGCAGCACTTACACAAAAGCTGATGTAGAATAAAATCTGAAAGTGCATCACCACATTGGGCAGGGTGACTTGGCAGCAAAATCCAGCAGGTGGGCAGCTCTCTATCTCAATATGAATGAGGTCCACAGCAAATATGTTAGTAGCTCTGCAGCTAGAGACAAAGGCTAAAGATAGGGTGGGCTTTTGCTGTGAATTTCACTGCCACTGGAAGCAGAATAAATGGTGGCAGGGCTGATCAGAACAGAATGGAGATGGTTCTGGAAACAAGAATTATGATCTTGCTAGACTTGGCACTAAAGAGGGTGTGATGCTTAACTGCAGAAATGGCAGTCTTCTCCCAGGATTTTCAGAGCAAGTCCCTCACTGCTGATGCACACCTTGGCCTTGTTTATTGAACTCATGCTAGTAGCTACTTTTGATAAGTAGCAGTAGCCATGTATTATTGGGCAAAGATCTTCAGAGTGAAGTAAATAAAAACCCAAAAAGTAGTTTCTCTGGGAGTTGAGATAACTTCATCAAACCTTTCTCTTTTTTTTTGTTTTTGTTTAAGGTATGAGCAATTCAGATGTGATGGTTGCTCTTCAGCGCGGGTACCGAATGCCACGCACAGAAACCTGTCCAACTGAGCTTTATGATATCATGAAAACATGCTGGAAAGATAAAGCAGAAGAGAGGCCAACATTTGATTACCTACAGAGTGTGCTTGATGACTTCTACACAGCAACAGAAGGGCAGTATCAACAACAGCCATAGAACAAAGGACACTTTTTCTGCTAACATGGATCATTGGCACAGACTATGATTTGGACAGACTGCTCAAACCAATTACTTCATGAGTTCAGATGTCTTAACTGAGTGTGGAAGCTGAAATGCTGAAGGAAAGAGTAATTCTGCAGAGAAATAATTTTATTTGGTTAAAACAGTTCCTCTAAAGCTTGAAGTTTTCCTTAAATGCTCTGTGTTTGACATGTATAGAAACATCCCAAAGCAAACAGGTTTTTTGGAGTGGGGAGGGAGAAGAAAAGAAAGTGATCAGGCCCCGGTACAACTTGACAATGCCTTCTTAGGATCTAAGTCATGCAATACATTACAAGGAGACCTTTATAAAAGGGTGAGAGGATTCATGAACAGCTGTTTTTCAAAAGAAAAAGTCATGAAGGAAAACTTACACATATAAGACATGGTGACATTCTTAAATCATCTTTTTTTGAAATACAGCACATTGTGAAAATTATTTTTACATCCTTGTTGTTTCAGGTTAGTAACTGGCATGCTGTTACCTCTTGTAAGACTTTCTAAACAGTGTCAAGATTTCCCTCGAGGAAGAGTTATGCATGTAATCTTTTACACTGAAAAATAGTTCTATTTTACTGCTTTATTACTCATACTAAATATAAAATCATTTTTAAAGCATCGCAAAGCCAGCATAAGTACAAGATGGAAAAAAAAGCAGCAGCAGTGTTCAACTTTCAGCTTCCCACAAGGCCAAAGTCATCATCTGAAGTCCATGAGAAAGCACAGGATTTTGAAGGAAGTTACTACTTTCATTGCAGTTGCTGAAACTGTTAGCAGTGAAAATATTTTAATCTTTATTTTTAATCCTCTGTGGTTATTCATGGATATTCCTTATATTTTTGCTGCTCTAATCAACTAACCTCAAATCTGTTTTAAAGCTAAAACTAGCTCTAGCACTATCAAAAAGAATTTGTGGAAATATGCAATAGGATATCAAGTTACATTGCAGTGACACTGTTGTTTGTTGCTCAGTGTACAAATCTAATTCTTAAAATGAATGATTTGCTAAACTCTATCTATTGAATTGTTCTATCAAATTACTTACCAAAACAGATGAGCTAGTGCAATTGCAGTGTAACCACAGCATAGATTACTTTGTTTCAGAGTGACACTGGTTCTTAAAATTGAAACCCAGTACATATTTTTGTTACCCTTCAGCCCAATTATTTAGATAAATGGTACTTTGCAGAAGCTTAAAACCTTTCTGATAAAGCTTCAGTGTGCCTGCAGTTAAAGTTCAGCACAGCAGCAGAAATACTCATTGCTTTTCTTCTCCATTGGCTTCCTTCAGTCAAACTGTGCAATTTAAGCAGACTGTCAGTTAAATATGTAAATAGTTTTTATTGTATGGTGATTTTTAATTTTAATAAACACTTAATCTGAAGCAAGTCATGTGGTAGTAATTTAAGATAAGACAAAGGGTTGGTGTTCTGTCCACAGTGGTAGCTTCATAGGGAACAGTGGAATATCTGTTCATTACCACTAACAAGATTAATGAATTCTGCTTTCCCTACAGCCATTCAGCTTTGAGAAGCTGAAAAGGACCAAACCAAGCACTTGTGACTCCTTCTTGTAGTTTCTTTTTTTTACCCGGTGGGTATGAAGAAAGGAAGCCAATCCATAGGTATCCTTTAAAACAGGTTCTCAAAAGCCACTAATTTAATAGTAACATAGTCCTTTAGCAACCCTTTGGAAAGCAGTATAGTTAAGTACTGGCCAGTACTTCACTACAGGCTTAATTTTAAGACAAAAAAAAGTGTAGAGACCAGGTGCTCAGGCAATAAGAGTTTATAGTGTTACATAAACTTGCTAATATACACTCCAAGACAAGTGACAGACAGCCAAGGTCTAGCACTTGATAGTTTGAAATGGTATTATGGAAATGTTCCAGTATCAGCCTGTTCTGATGACTTTTTAACTTGTTTGAACATATTGCTGTTCCTAAAGCAGTTTGTACATAACAGCGTTCTTACTCAGGGGATCAACACTTGGTGTCTGGTATGACTACACCAAAATATTTTTTAATAGCTGGAATATTTTCTGTGGGAGTAGAATAATATTTTATAAATTCTACCTTGCAGGGCTTATAGACCTTTAGAACTACTGGAGCCAGATAACGCTCTATTTAACAGAAACAGTTCAAAACATGAGAAAAGCAGTGGCTGAAGTACAACTGCAGCCCAGTTAGAGAGCTGTGAGAGTGATTACTGATACTGGCATTTGCACAGACCAACCCAAAACTCTGAAGACCTGCAAGAACAGTCACCCCAGAGAAAGACTGTCCTCAGTGTCATGCAGAAAGGCTGCACCACCTAGTGTCTCCCCAAAGAGGGTGAGGTTCTTGCACTGAACTTGGTCCCCCTTCCACTATGAAAAACACCATTATAGGGACTGATCAATCCAATTTACTTATAGATTCTACAGCAAGCCTCTAGCACTTACAGGCATGGTACTTTCACAAAAATTAGGAAAAAAAAAAGGGAGCTCTAAGAAGTCTATTTCAAATTTTAGCATGTTCCAGTCTTCCATCTTTAAGTTACCAAATAAAAACCAAGTAATATATTCAGGGCTGCGATTCTTTCAACTCAAGATCATCCTATATTGACCACTGCAATCATTTGGTCTCTAGTTTTATGATCTTTCCTTACCTTGATTTCTCTTATAAAATGAACAGACATATCTTAATTTAGCAATAGAAAACTTTATTAAATAGATTTTTCAAAGTTTAAGGCATAGTCTTAGTGAAAATTCAAATTCTATTAAAACAAATTTCTTTACAAAGCCAAGTTAGCTGAAAAATAGCAAGGAGCCAGATAAGGTCTAATTTTTTTGCCTCTTTTAGCAGTGTGCATAGTTTGGTCCCAAAAAGGCAGTCTCCAGGTCAAAACCAGAATATTAACTGAAGAACCAAGCTATTTTAGCTACTTGAGATTAAGCTTACAAGCCATCTGATTCAACAATGAAATCAAATAATTTAAACACATAATGAGCAACAGATGAGGGATATCCCACTTTGCATGAACCACACATTTATCAGAATAGAAGACCATGGTAGCAGTTACTCAAGAATTAAAATACATATATTTCTCAAATCACTTCCCTACATCAACAGTAAAAGCACAAGTTTTGCCCTAACCTTACACAGCTCTAAATTCAACCCTGATTCAATTAAAAAAGTTCTGTATTAAATGTTTTTCTGCCAGTTAACACGACAGTGAAGATGGCATTTAAGAGTGAGAAAGAGCTAGCAACAACTTAATATTGATAGAGAAGCACAGTAATTGCACACTTGTATTTATCACATATTATTCTTTTGCTTTAGGAGTCAACAGTACTTGTTTTCTTGAATAGGATGAAGCCTCTTCATGCTTCCCCCAGCCTTTACCAGGAGGTGTACTAGCAGTGGTTGCTACTGTGGATTTCAGGTTAGCCAGCAAACCTTTCCTGGGTTTCTGTTGTTTTGACTCCTCCACAAAGAAATGCTTTTTCCGTTCTTCAAGGTCTTTTTGCAGGGAAGACACTGTTTCTTCAAGCTCAAGAACACGTTTAGCCCAGTTGCGAAGACCACTCATTTCTTGATCCTATGAGGATACGGCTGTTAGGTATGCAAACACTCCAAGGTCTCTCTTATGTAGTTAATTTTCTGGTTCAGGTTATTTTACTACACCCACAAACACCTTTGCTATTACTATGCCAAATGGCTATTCAGTACCTATTTCCTTCAAACATCGTAAAAGTAATTTAAAAACCCAGCAAACTAGAGTAACCAAATCCAGTTAGAGACCAAATCTGACTTAGAAGCTGATGCTAAAATGCTTTGCTACACTGTGCAAAGAATTGATGTTGTTCTAGGAACCAAATAAAGGTGGCTTTCGTGTCTTGCAATATCCAAAACCAAAATTGGTCAAATCAAAACTCTTAACGTGTCATAAGTCTGCTAACCAGGAGTGAATAAATGCTTTGCGTGGGCAAAATGCAGTGTTAAATATGCTCTCTAATCTTTTTGTTAACCACAGTCACCTTCCTATAAATGAATAGGAAGATAACTTCCACTTAAGAAGTTCAAGTCAAATATTTAATTTTCAGTCTCTGACTTAGACTAAAAAGCATGCAGAAAGTAATTTAATGTTCAAAGAAAAAACATCACTAAGCAATATTCTAGCCACCTTGCTTCATTTGCAGATTAAAAGTGAGACATAGATGGAAGGTGTCAAGAGTTCAAAATTTATTTTTCTGATTAGGAATCTTGTTCATATCTGAGGTCAGATGCGGTAAACTTTAGGAAGTTTACTCGGGAACTTTTGAAGGAAAGGTTTCTATTTTAGTATTAAACAGTTCACCTGCCCATATCTCTTATCCAGCTTGGCCACCTCTGGCAGGAATGTCTGTTAAGCTTTAAAGCCATAGATCCTTAGGCCTTGTTGCACTAACATTTGTACACTGACACCTTGCTTGCCTCAGCCACACACTTCATGACTAGAGTTCCAAGTTGTATTTTCTTTGCTTGACAATAATTTGTGGCATCTTTAGACTAGCAAGATTTGTTAGCACAGAGTTGCCCTAGGGACCAAATCTATCACTTAAGCTGAAAAATGAGTCTTGTCTTCAAAGAATGAAACAAGGACTCCAAGTTCAAAATTCAGCAAGTTAGGAACAGAAAAAATGCCAATATCAAAACAAGTTGCAAACCTGAACAGTGGTTTTACATGTATAAATATGCAGAAACATCCAGGACAACTATAGGTACAAGCCATATTAAAGTTGCTTTTAAATTGTTGACAAACCTTGAGCATGACTGTGTGTTTCAGTTGACTGTTTTCTTCTGCCATTTTTCTGTAGCTTTCATTAGTTTCTAGCAGGGTTTCATTTAGTTTCTGTAGTTTAAACTTCAGAGACTTTATAAGCTGAAAATAAAGCCCATACACGCTGAAGTTTAAGACAACAATTTTTTTTATGACCGCAAGATCAAAACAATCAAGATGAAGTCTGCTTCTCTCAATCTCCTTTATCACCTTAATTTCAGGTGATAAAATACAGTTGGAGCATTCAAAGGCTATTGTGCTGGAGCTACTAGATTTATACAGACCCAATCACAGAACAGCAGCACAGACTAAGCTACTTTTGGAACAGCCTGCTCCATTTCAGTAAGGGATTTAAAAGAACACTTGTCTCATTGACACTATTCATATAAAGAACTCAAGTACAGTTACCACAGAAGACCTCATCTTTCTGATGGGAATATTAATGGATTAAGTCCTGAGAGGCAAAAGAAACTGAACCAGCAAAATTAATGTTATCATTAAGTTATTTCTGCAAGGTTGGAAGGAAAATATCTAGACTGCTAAAAACCTCACACCCTTTGCCCATGTTTAATGACTGAATGGGAAGAAAAAAGTGAATTACTCAACACACATGCACTGATCTGAGAGGCAAAGCAGCAGAAGGGCACTGATGAAACCAACTGCTTTAACTGTTCTCACTTCAGTTACTGCCAGGCAATCTCACCATTCTAACACTCTAGCCACACAAAATAATCAATAACTGTATACCCATGTCAAGTATAAATGCCAAAAACTTTCATCAAAATTTGAAAATTACATAGGAAAATTATGTAGATCTCTCAAGAACAGGACAGGAAAACAAGTGCCAGGGCCATAACATGAGACATTAAAATTGGTAAAGGAAAAGTTTTTTTTTTGATTACTCTCTCTCAACAGAAAGGGATGTAAATTCACTTTCCATTTACATGGTTTATTAGAACCAGCTGGAAACTATTTTCTCCAATCCCTACTCTTATTTGTTATTAATGAAAGCAGCAAGGCTTGCCTCTTCCCTTCTCCCCATCGTTTTTAAATATGGGAAACTAACTGCAGCCCTACAAGATCACTCAAGGTAAAAATGCATACCTAAAAAAAATTACCATTTTCTATAACAGAGCCTAAAGGTCATAATTCCCACCTCTATATGCTATTCAGGACACAGGGGTCTTGTTTGAAAAACAGAGACATTACCCTTTACTTAAGTTTAAGGGGATAATGGAGTTCAGGACTTCCAGAAAGGACTGGTTTAAGTCTATCTATCTATTTTGTCTCTAGATCAAGGCTGTCACCAGATCCTGTAACTGTTCCCCTGTGCAGGAGCAGGCACATTTCAGGAAGGAAAGCACTGAGGCCATGGCAGCAATATTTACAATAAATTTCAACACGTTTCCTCACTTCCAATTCGCACCATGCTCACAATACTTGTTACAGTAGTAGATGCCTTTACAAACTAAAGTAAAGCCAGAATACAGAATCCCTGACAAAAGTCAGCCACAATTGAGCAACGTTTTTCTTAACTTGATGCTTATTTGCAGGAATGTTCACGTATTTGTAGACAGTGCAGATCTTTAAGCACTGAACCATAACGGAGTGTATGACCATTATCCCCAAATTTGTTAAATACTAAGCAAGAGCTACCTCTTCCTTCTCTTCACATTGTTTCTGCAATCCTTCATTGGCTCTCTTCATTGTCCTGTCCATAAGATCTATAGGCAGAAGAAAAGTTTGCTCTGTTTATACTCATTACCAAAAGTAAATCGATCTTGGAATACTCAGATTGGATTCCTACCTCGTTCCGTGTTATTTTCAGTAGTCTGAATACCTGAGTTCAGACTTCCCAGAGCCAACAGCCTTCCTGACTGTTCATCAAGCTGCCTTTCCAATTGCAGTATTTTCCTCTCTCTATCCTGAAATAATAAGGGCACATGGTAAAATTTGTCTACATTTCTGATGCACTACTGCACATCCTCCAATTACACCACACATGTATACACAATTCTAAATTATTTCATAGCTGGAAAGCGTGATGGTTGTGATTGGGAAATTACACTCAGATCACAAGACTTTCTAGTCTTTCTAGGAGGAAATAACTTTACAGAGGAGTCAACTCTTCCAGTCTTAAGACTTCCAAACTGTACTTAAAGTAAACAAATGGCAGAAAGGAAGCTTTAGTACATCTGTGTTAAACAANCTTAGTTTATTATGTAATAGGAGGCTATTACATAATAGTGTTGATTGTCAGCACCTGAATGGAGAGCTGTAACAGCAGAAATGTTTATACTTCTCTATCTACAACAGAAACCCACTTCTCCCATGTCTTGAAAGGAATCCACCCACTCACAGAATGCAATGGCTTATTGGTTCCAGGACAGGAGACTGCAGTGAGAAAGCCCCTCTGGTGAACACCCCAGTTCT
>WEIV01012189.1:0-14169 GCA_013390005.1 Calyptomena viridis
CTAATTCTCTTACAGTGTAAATATAGGAAAGGATAATCTGTGCCTTTTTAAACACAGTCTAAAACTACACTCGTCAATGTTTTCAAATATTCAGCTCTAATCTTAACTGCAGTAACTTGGTCCTACAAGGTTGGAATCCTTAAACTTACATTTTGTTAAAAGTGTCTGAGATCAGAGTTACTCTGTAAATTAGAATTCAGTTTGACTTAGTGAAATTCAGCAAAGTTTACAGTTTCTATTGTATGTATGCATATTCCTGCTTTGCTGTCCATATATACTGTGAATCTGCTGGAGCTATTCAGATGTCAAACATTTAAAAAGGAAAAAAAATGCTATTGGTCATTTTGCAAGTCAGCTATAAAGAAGTCGCTTGAAAAAATTGGCTTCATTAATGAACAAATTTATTTTACCTCTAAGTCCAGAACACTCACTAATTTTTGTGAGGAAGTTTACATGCAAAGTAAGGAAAGATTGGTTGCCTTAGTACTTGTTCTAGGCAAATATATTTTTTATTCTATAGTTTTGTAGACTTTTATCAGTAAATATTATTTATACACAAATAGGAGAGAAGGGGAATCAGTCCTGTCATGTTGTATTTTTTTCTTTATAATGCAGTAATGTGCCCATCAAGACCAGAAATTTGAATAGCCTACTTATTGTACAGCTGCCTCAATGAGTTTGTTTTAAAACGAAACAGAACTTGTTTTTCACATGAAAATCTGAAACCTTATTGGAGGGGAGTAAATCTCTAACCCATGCACTAATAAATTCATCTAAGCAAGTATCTTGAGTCTATTTTTATATTAATGATGTTATTGTGACTTTTTGAATATTCCCACTAAGTATTTGAATAAGACTGGTATGTTTTTGCAACAACGTATGTCAAACAATGAGTAAAGGTGGTGTGTTTCCTGAAAGTGTTTATAAAAAAAGGAAAAAAGGTGTAGGGGTGATCAGAGGAGGTGTCGAGGTAATTATGAACAAAATAATGGGACTTATTCATTTGAACATGGGGCTTTTTCAGGGAAATGTTGAGGTAAGAGTGCCCAAGTTTCATTTGAGTCAGTGGTCTCTTTGTACAGAAATAAATCGTTACAATTTTTGTAAGTCTGACAGCAGTGAGGGTTTGCATGCAGAGATAATACTAAAGCCCTTAGAAAATGACCAATTAATGACTATCTGTCAGTAAAAGCCTGGGGAAAATGTAAGAGAATCAGCTAAAGCTGTTTCAGATACTATTGTCTGTATTCTGCCTCTTTAATCTGTAGTGTAACAGACAGTTTTAGGCAAAGGAGGATTTGTTTAGCAAAGCACTACATGAGTTTTGATGAATAAATTTAGAAGATTAATTTAAAGGACAAAGGGAGATGAGGGAACTGCTTCCTATGAGGAAGGATGCTTTTCTGTATAACAATTCCATTATTTAAAAATTAAAAAAAAAAAATATGGTTTTAAGAGAACAGTTTCAGTGTGAGGTTTGGTTTGGGCTGTGAGGGATTTTGGGGGAGGTGGATGGGACGTGAATGTGAATGGGGGTTTAAAGACTTGGGTTACCCAATGTTAAATTTGATGTGATGTGTTCATGTCGCTCACATGCCACTTCTGAAAATAGCCATGGCACTGTCCCTCCTGCTGCAGCCTTTGCACCTGTGGGGTGGCTCAGGCAGGGCTGTCACACACAGCACTTGGCTGCTCGGGTCTGCAGTGCCATCACAGCCACCTCTTGTCACACACCTGAGCTCCTTCTGCCAGAAGCAGTACAGTGAGCATTGTGGAATAAAAAGAGCATTTTACAAGCATTGTAACTAGGTTCTGAAGAGCAGAACAACTTCTGGAGTACAAGTTTTTGAAAAAATACACAGAAATGGTAAGTAATGACAGAGTCATTGTGTTTATGTATTGCAAGGAATCATGGCTGATTGTTGGCCATTTTACTGGAAATAGGGGAAAGAAGGATTTTGGATAAATAGTTCCTAAAAAATAGCTGTTATGATACAAATAGCTAACAATATGTAGCAGGCTTTTTAAGTAGGAAGAAAACCAGGATTGTCTTGCATGCAAAATTATATTTCCTGTATCCATATATATAACATGACACTTGGTTGGGTCAGCCTGTGCCAGGTACTGTCAATTGAAAGTAAACAGAGCTGGGCAACATGAAACTGAGTTTAATGCAACTCAGTTTATCTGAGAGTGACTGGGCAGAGGTGCTGTTTATGTAACTACATCACAGAACAAAATACCTTTGATTTTGATTACTTGGATCTTTTAAATATAAGCATGCCTTTATTAAAAAAGCCCAAACCACACTTTTTCTGTGATGGCAGTTTGGATAGTAGAACAGTATTTCTTAATATTCTATGGATTAATGGAATTTTTTTTTCCTATTGAAAGTCCATTGAACAAAATAACATTTTGCTAGTCTGAAACTTCTTAAGAGAATCTGGCCTTGAGAAGAATTTTTTCCTTGGCCTGTTTGTGGAACAAATTTCTGTTAAGGATATATTTTGCAGCACATATTCTAGACTAAATGCAGAATATCTGAATGTTAGACAAGGGACAGGGATGATATTGCACAACAGGCTGTGATAACTGCACAACTGATAACCAGACAGTAGTTCATGAGTGGTCTCATGCCACATGAAATACATCTTTATCCACTCAGATATTGTGGAGCAGAAGTGAAAGAATGGGAACTATTTGAAAGGCTGTCCAAGGATTTACTTGCTCTCATTTGTAGGTCACTGTAGACTCAAACCCTCTTCAGGGTTATGACAGAACTGTTCTGCTTGTGTTTAGAGTTGGAAGATTAAGCCCTTTTTTGTCCAGGTTGCTGAAATAGCTGGTCTGAGATCACACAAGATCCATGTGGCAGAGTACAGTGTGCTCACCTGTTTCACCTTCTAAGACTCTCTGCCTCTGCTGTGTGCAAAGAGATACTCCTAGGAAACTCAGAAGTTCCTGCCATGTGTTCATGGTTGTCCAAAAATTAACCTGACATTTATGTTTTGCCATCTTCCTAGGCAGTAAAGCTTTGTTAACTTTTTATTTGAAAGAGTTGTCTGTATTTTGAGACTATTTTAGCCAGAGGAAGGAAAATTACCTGTAAGATTTTTTTAAGATCTGTGAGTTACTCTGCCTCAGCTGTCTTACCTAGTTCTAGTTCTAGTCTCTAGTTCTTACCTAGAGCATGGTTAAGTAGTGGATGTCCAAATTGGTGAAGGCAGCTTTAATATCTCAGGTTTCAAGGTTCTTTACAGGAATTCACATCACTTGTGGCAAAACTTGCTCACACTTTATAGATGTGAGAAATGATTCAGGGACAAAGTTCAACTGAAAGAAGTAATATTGACAATTTTCTGAGTATTTTGTTCTTTCACTATTGAAACTTTGGACCATGTATACACTTAACAGTCAGGAGTTACACACACTGCTGTAAATGAGGTCTAAATTTGGTTCCTCGTTAAAAGTGACAATAATTCCCACAGAAAGAGAAACTGCTGTTGCAGCTTTGCACTCCAGCAGCTGAAGCAGCTTGGGAGTAAGAGATGCCCTGTCCTGTGGGAACACAGGGATGCAGGAGGGAGAATTTTCTCATTAGTTGTAATCCTTCATCAGTGATGCATTCGAAAGTCACCAACCCCTTTAAGGTTAGTCCCATTCAATCAGAGGTCTGGAATAATGTTATTTATCATCATAGTTCATCTTCTGAATAATTGTATGTGATTAATTTAATCATCTTAATCAAGATTTCTCCCTGCTAAGACTTTACATGAGTGTTTTCCAACAGTATTTCTCACACACCTCCAGGAATTTGGCCACAACGTAGGTGGTGTGCTTTGGCCAGATTGTTGACTGACTTGGCAGGTTGACTTGTGTTCTGTCCCTGTTCCAAAACAGCAGGCTGGTGGTCAGGAGAGGTGCTAGCCTTTACAAGCACGGCCAAACCCTGTTTTGGTTTTAATTTATTGCTAGGTTTTATACTGAGAAAGTGGAAAGCAAATCCTTTGAATGCTGGCAATGGGGTAGACAAAACCATTTCATTTAGAGTTCCCTCTCAGCCAAGTGTATTTAATGCTGTAAATTTCAGCAGGATTGAAAGACTCTCAGAAAACACAATTCAAATTTTATTCTTCCAGGTCTTTCCCTGGGATTTCTGATTTAAGAACAGCTACCAATCTGGACCCGAGCCTAGGGAAAAGATCTGATACCTGAAGTGTATTTAGTGAGAGCAATTAAGCTATAGTCCCCTCTTCAAAATCAACTTAAAGCTTGAAAGATCATCTCATTTCTAACAGCTGCTGAGCAGAAGCAGCTCTCTTGCCTCATTGCTCTGACTTAGCTGAGAGCTTTATGTTAAAAAGGAAACTTTGGGTGATCTGGGGAGTAGTTTAGAGAATGGTACACTTGAAAATGTTGGGTATTGTAGCAGGCCTGCCTGGGTCAGTCCCTACTGTGCAGCTTATTTTTCAACAANTAAAATGCTGGTTAAAAAAGTTACTCACTTTTCCAGATGCAGACATTCTTATCTATTAAGCCATCTAATTGTGGGTNCTGAGAGAAGAATTGGAAGTTTTGAGTGAGATGGGTTTAAACCTAAGGAGAAAAAACTGAATCTTCTACGTTTACAACAAATATTACAGGATCTTTGATATCTGCTGAAGCAAGACATGACCTTACTACTTGAATAATTTTATTTAAAAAAAAAAAACAACACCAAAGCACACCACAAACCCCACAAATACTAATTTCCACAAAGCATGTCTCAGTTCTCTCCCTTTTCAAAATTTCAGTAATCGCTTTCCTGAAAATTCCCTTTTCAGAGTTTCAAATGTTGCTGAGTTCTCTGCTGGGCCCTTTCTGCCTCAGGGATGAGGTGATTGCTGACTTGCTCTGCAGACAGTAATTACTCTTTTCCTCTTGCTACTTAATTTCTTTAATGGACTTTTGGTAAAGGCCTTTCAAAATACCATGACAGGTAAGACTCAGCGTTTTGCAGTGCTCTAGATTGACCAGGAAAACATTTGCCACTTTTTTATGCCATTACTTTAATTACTGGAAGTACTGATAAAATGCTGGTTAAAAAAGTTACTCACTTTTCCAGATGCAGACATTCTTATCTATTAAGCCATCTAATTGTGGGTCTTAGATTATCTGCCCATTTCTTCTCTTGGTCTTTGGCTTTCCACTTGTTTAGGCTGTGGCTTTTAGAGACATAATTTATTTTATTGTTAAATCTACCTCACGATACTTGTAGCAAAGAAAAATGGCAGTATGTGTATTTAGTTAAAAGGACAGTCATCCATGATAGAGACTAATCTTGGTTCTATCCACACTGCTGTGAACCATCTTCAGATGGATAAATGTAGCTGCTAACAAAGGAATCTAACTGCATCAGAAAGCAATCTGAAGAAAGAAATATGTCCATTAAAAAATCCAAACAAACTGCTTTTAACCATCTGAAAATTGAAAAAGAAAACATTTCAAAACATCCTCAGTTTAAATCAGTTCATACAAGCAGCACACATTACATTTCCAGCTCACATCCTTTCTCTGCTTTTGATTTTCCCCTTTGGCAATTTATTCAGAGTAGAGATAGTGGGTAGAATCTCAGAGGAGAATAAAAGCCAGTGTTTTGAGAACTAATGAAGTAATTATCTAAAGCATTATTTACAGTGATTATTTAGAAGATAATGAGACCCTTTAATTATGTTTGTTCTGCATAGCTAGCCGTTCAATAATTCAGGGTATAGCCATACAATTTCGTCTATATTTACTTTGCACATTTTTGTTTAGAAAAATGTCACATTTTTGTGCTGTCTGAAAAGCACAGATCTGGGCCCTCTTCTAGGTATTGTTTGTCACATGAGAATCATTGCTCATCTCGATTGGAGTAGGAGGGTTTTAGGTTCAGGCTTCTTCAATGTGATGTGGAAAAATAAATTACAGGTGAAATAAAGCTGTACCTATTAGAGGGTGTTATGGCTTTATTCCTATAAAAGAACTACTAGAGTATTTTCCTATATTCATTAAGTCCACTGTTCCTGTTAGCATTAATCTTACTGGAGGTCAATGTTGACTTGCAGTTTATTTTCGTTTTGGGAGTTGTGATAATTGTGTTTGGAATGTAAGGATTTTTGAAAGAGCCTTTACTCATTTACTCAGTATGAGAAATTCAGAGTATCATTAACATTTTAGCAGCTAATAAAAATTTCACCACATCTGTGAACTTGCTGCTAAGACAATTTTATTTAAGCACACCATTAGCAATGCCTAAATAGTATAAACTTCCTGAGGAGATGCATGTTTTGTCACAGGCTGGATCCTCCTTTGGAACAGCAATGCAGTGTTGCTGCACTGACTGCAGTGGTGCTATTCCAGGAATGGATGAGGATGCAGTCCTGGGTGATTGGCAATCAGTAAGAAAAACCTAAATCAGAGAGGGTCTGAAGAGTTTCTGTCCCAGAATGACTGGCCATTTATTGAGAATCAAGTCAGCTCCCACAGGAATCCTTCCACTGACTGCAAGAGATGCTGCAAGGGGTGGCTGATCTCCTACCTACCTTCTGTTCTTTTGAGGCAAAGAGAGTGTGGAGGAGTATTATTTTAATTTCACTGGAGTATATTTAAAATTTATAACATAAGACCATTCTAGAATGTGGTAGTATTAAAAAGTTCAAAGTGTTTATCAAGCAATACAGAATTGGGTTTTGCATGGTTGCTATGAAAAAATAAAAAATGCATTTATATAGCAAGGCAGACTACAATTAATTATGAATAAAAAGACGGTTAAGTGAGCTTCTGAAATACCTGTACAAGTACAAATGAGCTGCTTCAATCTAGTTTTGAAGGGCTTTTGGTTTGCTAAAGGAGAGACCTGTACAGCCTCTCACTGAAGTTCCCAGCAATATTCCTGTTAACTTCAGAAGTACCTGGTTCAGGCCTAAATGCAAGTTAAACCCATGATTCCTCAGATGGATAATTTGTGCATTAATTTTCTGTGCTACTAAGCACAAGTCTAACCTAAATCTGCTAATTCCCCAGTAACATTTTTCTTCTGTTATCCCCAGAAAGCCCATCTTTTGCCCTTCTGGCATGTGTAATGACTGACTGCATGGGAATGCCAGTCATTAAACGAGTGCTAGAGGCATTAGCAAAACTGGCATCTTCAGTACAAATCTTTTGATCTGGATCCTGGTGTCACCAGCTTTCCAGTCCCAGCTGGACAACCCAGAATACTTCAAACAGAAAGCTTGTGTGGAGCTCAGTAGGAGCAGTCATGCTCCTGATTGCTTTCTCTCTCCAGCTGAGGCAAGAAGCTTAGACCAAATTCCTCTTGACAAATGCTGCAATAATAACTTCTCCTAATGTAGGTTTTAGCTGTTGCTTAAATATAAGGATCATAACTGGACATACGTGACTCAGTGGCTTGATGCCTGAGCCATGATTTTAGATAAGGGAAGTGATTCTTCTTTTATAACTGAATCATTTATTCTGTATGGAATTGCTGGAATGTACACCTTTTTTTTTTTGGCCCCTCTCAGAAAGGCACCTTGTTTTTTTCTTTTTTCCCAACTTTCAATTTTTCCATGTACTTTCCACTTTATTTTTGGGTATGTTTTCATAAGAAACGATCACTGAATTTCAAAACTCAATGGGTTTTGTATGTTTTGCGTGTGATTTGCAGATACACTTACCTTCCAATTATTTTTTGATGAATTTTTAACTAGTCTTATGTGAAGTGCTGTTGAAGATAAATTAATTCACTGCAGTGAAAGCCTGATACTGGCTTCTCAGCATATAAATACACCTCTACTGATTGGGAGATGCATATTGTACTCTTTTCCCTTGAACTCTTTATTAATTGAGGAGAAACATGATGCTCTGTCTACACAGAGATTTCTCCTGAAATCTGTTCTAGGCTCTTTCATCTCAAATTGGGTCACTGTGCCCACAGTTCAGAACAAAACAGAAAGGTAGATGGAAAGCACCATCTCCTTTTGAGGGCAAAACTCGCAGCAATCAGACCACCCCATTCTGGAACCATTTGAAATATCAAGTGTAGGTTTTCAGTATAGATTTTGCTTTACTTTTTAAATACAATTAAAGAAAACCTCAGAATATGCTTCACATATTGATGCTCAGCATTTTGTTTCACCTTATATGAACCTTTTAGATTGGTGGCCTAAGAAAATATTATTTAAGTCTCCCAATTCTGGATGAGAGGATGATTCCTGCTTTTCTGAAATGCTGTTGAAATGGTAAGATTCACTCTGTGACTGTGCCCGTAGCTGGCACACACAGCCTTGTTGTATCAACATTATACTCAGCTGTTAAAAATACCAAAGTAAGAACAATCTATTATTACTGGATATAAACCACTTCACTGCTCCCATTGGGTGAGGAGTCTCCAAGTGCTGACAGGAAGCCACTTGCTCTCCAAAAGGAAAAACATGGTGCTGCTGTTTTTAAGGATTTTGACCCATTGTTTTACAATACCTGCCAGAATTTTGGGAATTTCTCACTAAAAGTACTGCCTTCCAAGGCCAAAAGCATTTTGGCTGCTCATCTGCAATGACACTCCTTAGAGGAAAAGGGAAACTTTGAGCCATGCTATTTGGCTTGTGACTAAGTATCTTGGTCATCTTTTGAAAAGCCCAGGGAGGACAAAGGGAAAAGCAATTTCCTGTACAGGCAGAGTACCCACACAGCATCTCCAAAGCTTAAAGATGAAAGACAGGCCGTGAATGTTTTGTAAGGGAAGGAGGAAACAAAGGCATATAGGAAGGAAAGAATATCCCAGTAATATGTCTGTTACCTTGAAGCTGTATCTAGTGAAATGGTGCTGGCTAACTTGATTAAAAGTTAGAAGTTCCATAAGCCAATTTAGCCTTTCTCTAGAGAGTTTAATTGCTCTCAGGCTGCTTTTCCCTCTATTACAGAAGAAGGCTATCAGTCATATTCTGGATCATGGCTATCCTGTACTGGATTCCCCCAAGGCAAATCAATCACTTTCAAAACTGAATAAGCCCTTGACTAAAGAACAAGAGGAAGACAAAGTGGTGAGTAACTATTTCCAATCCAGGCCACGCCAGAATTTTGAGGGGTTTTTTGGAGGGGTGGGGTTATAAGCAACAGCTTTAAATAACCATTTTTAAAATCTTACCATATAGAGGAACTATATATAAGCTTGTTAATTAAAAGCTTTATACTGTAGGATATGCCTACACTATTCAAAACAATTAATTAAAATCTCAAAGTCATACAATTTGGTAGCTGAAAAAGTGGAGATGCTTTTGGAAACAGATAGTATAGACAATCAGATTGCAGCTACTTGTGAGCTCTAAGGTCACATTTACATAGTTCCTTTGGCTACAAAGGTGGGGTATTTTGGTTATATAGTGGCTGTAATCACAATGCCAATTCTATCAAAGAAAAGTTGCTCTTGTGAAACTTCTGATAGCATGTCAGTTTAGGTGTCCTGTTAAGTCTGAATTGAGCTGAGGATCCAGTTTTTTGAAAACACAGCTACTAGTCCCAGAAAGCCATGGCTGCTCTTTTAATCTGTCCTTATTTCTTGCACTTCAGTTGAGGAAATACGTTTATCTCCACAATAAATAATTTACATTAAGAATCCTAGTTTAATATGTGTCTCTCTTCTGGGTTTTCTTCAAGGCATAATAATAATGGTTTATACAAAATGCTTGCTTGGTCTGTCTTCATCTATGTTCCCCATATTTCATATAACTATTTGTGGTGAATTGATGTTACTGTCCCCAGTGCACACATTTTAGGTACTCATTCTTGAAATAATTGTAGCTCCTTTTCATGTTCTCCACATTAAAAAAGTCTCTGCTTCCTAAGCTGCCTACCAAGTGGTACATTTATTTTTCAATAAATTAATTTGCATGTGTAGAAGAGTACATGTAGTCTACTCCTACAATATAGAGCTATTTCTCACCACGTATTTACACAGTTCCTCAATAGATACTGATGGCAAGATTTGAAAAAAGTTCATCTAAAATTAGGCTCAGAACCCTTATAAAAACCACAGCAAGTTCCTACACAGGGCTTTCAGAGTGCTGAGCAGGATATTGTGTGATCGGCACCTCTGAAATGAGTTGGATAGTTGACAGCCTGCGTATGAATTTAGGAGGCTAATTTTAGGTTACAGTGATCTTGCCCTGTGCATGAAGACTTGATCCACCCTGGAGGGTCACCCACTCACTCTGTCTGCCAGGACAAGCTGGGGGAAGAGCTCTGATGTCCCACTCGGACCCAAAGCCTGACAGCTGAGCACACTTGGGCTCACTTGACTTTGTAGCTATTTATAAGACTTTTGTCACAGTTCCCATTTATACAGTTTCTCCCAGTATATTTTTGGGCCTGATTTTCCTTGCAATATGAGGCAAATAAAACCATGGAACAAATCAGTCTTAGAAAAAACCCATAAATTCACAGAACAATAAAATTCAGCAAACATTGAAATGCACTTTTATTTCCAGCTGATATATTTATTTTTGTAATCCTAAAATAACAGAAATTACCATAAATTTCAAAATTTGAAGAAAATAAAAGCAAAATCTCTGTTTCCCTGTAATCCAGTTGGATTCACATATCCATATATGATACAAGAGTTGGGGTTAGATGAAATATTTGCTTTCTGTGTTTTTTCTCATCAAAGCTGGTTTGTTGCTAAGCTATAGCCGAGCATGTTCTAGGCAGAGTGACTCATAGACTTGTAGGCCAGGATGCTTTTCTTGGGTTTCCATTGAGCATTCTTTTTAGCCCACACAGATATAAATAAGTGCCTTTGTTGACTTCCCTGTCATTTCATAATAGGGATGTAAATGTGAAATTATTTTAACAGCATTAATTTATGTTTTCTGTGGTTAAAGGGGAACTGTTTCATTAGCATCTTTTACAACCTTAAAAGTTCAGTTCTTATGCACTGATACACAGTGCCACAATACAGTGTAGTAATGTATAGAAGAAAAATAATAGCTGAACTAGATTGCTATAAAATAGTGGATATTTACAGAAAAGAAATGAATATGTGTGTAATGTTCTTATTAAAATGAATTATTGTTGTTTGAGAGAAATCTGACAGGTTTAGGAGGAAGCAGTGAGGTTTCACAGACCTTGTTGGTTTGGAAATGAGAGCTTGGAATGGAAGATGGTTTTCCCATTTCTTCCTCTGTCCATGAGAGGTGAGATAGGCTGTAGGAAAAAGAAGGTGTGAACAAGGCCAGGAAATAGAAGGTCCCTTAGAGCAAACCTTCAGTTTTGTCTTTCCTAGGTGTGGCAGTCCATGGCATCAGTGGCAGCTGCTGCTGTTGTGAATATCACTCCTGTTAACAATATCCCCCTTCTGCCCTCACTATCTCCACCCACAATGAGCTGTGACAAGTTTGTCTACACCTGGGGCCAGCTCACTTTCCACCCAAGGGCTCATTCAGTTTTCTATTTTAATCTGGTTTTATTATCCAGGTACAGTGGTGAACTAAAAAAAAGAATTCATACTTGTCTGCTGTACCGACTGGGCTTATATAGGTGATCTTATTCAGGGTCCAGCAATAACATTTTTTAAATGTCTACTTCATGTCAGAACTCTTTGGAGGATGACTTCACATGTCTTTGCTTACAGTCCCCTCTCGAGTATGTTTGCATTGGTTGTGTATATTTTCTACCCTCCAGTTTCAGTGTCTCTTCAATGTAGTGAGTTCCCACCAGTAGAACATCATATAGGAACAGGAAAAATTCAGAGACTATGGGGGAGGGGACATTGTTTTAATTTTGCAGCAAATATTTCTGGATTCTTCCCAAGCATCCTGGCCTATAACAGAAATCATCACAGCTGAAACAGTGACAGATGGTTTGTGTTTGTAGTACGAGCAGTTCTAATGACCACCTTTGTTTCTCAGTCAGCGACTGCAGAACAGCTACATGAGAGGGTCCTTTTCCATTCCAAGCAGCTATCTGCTTTATTAGAACCAATGCAGTTTTTCTTTCTATTTGGTTTGTTGCTTTGTTCTACTACCACCTTCTGCTGGTGGATTAGACCACTTTGCGGGCTGATTAAAGAACAGACTTTAAACTTCCTTTTCCAAAAAGAGCTTCTTACTTGGTATTGCAAGATTCCCCTCAAATGTGAAATCCACACCTCAAATGGTACTAAAGACCAAGTCATGCTGGCCAAATAGAGACAGTCTGACTCACCATCAGCAGGGAAAGCATGAAAATAAGGGTAGTGGTGTTTGGAAAAACAGAGATCTTAGTCACTTTGTTTACCCTCTGGGAGCGGTCTTGGTTATACAAGATTAAATGTTATGTAAAGTAAAAAAACCAGCTGCTTTGCCAGTGCTTATAGAGAGCACACAGAGTGAGGCACAAGGGAAATTTCATAATGGAGTTTCCTGTTAAACACCCATGAACAGAGGGAAAAGGGATCAGCCTTCCTAGAGGAAAGAGAACTGAGTTGGCTTGGACCAAGCAATATGGTATGAGGCCAATTCACTAACTGCTTTATGATGTTTATTTAGGTTTGTATGTTCTAAGAGACAAGACTGTCTTACATACTGTAAAATTGACATGTGATTTAGCAATACCTTGAAATTTTAAAAAGCAATCAATGTTAAAATCTCTATCACACTTAAAACAGTACAGCCTATTTACTCTGTACCCTGTCATTCTGTATTGGAAAACAGTAGGAACAAAGATCCCTCTTTTTGCACTTCTTTATCCCACTTAATTTCAGGGATGCAGCAGAAAGTGCCCGCTTTTGATTGAGTAATCTGACGAAGCAGTGCCATTTACTGTTTAACTACATGCTACTTACATCCCTGCTGTTTCATCCATCTTCCAAATAAATCCAATATGAGATTCTTCCTGAGATTGACAAGGAGACAAAATGCCATTCAAGGAACAAATTGTCCCTAATAATATTACTTATTCTTTGGGTTGCACTGGTGTCTACTCTCCTGTTCTGTGGCACTAGCACAGTTCACACCACGGTAAGCACTGCACAGGGACAGGATGAGTAGCAGGCCACTGCCACAGACAATGCCACGTCCTCTGCTGCTTCCTGAATGCCACATCTCATCTGTGCCATTAACTCTGTCTATACTTTAAACTTGTGCTTTACCATGTGAGAACAAATTGATTGAAGACCAACAGAATCAGAGACATTTTAAATATAATCTAGGATATTTTAATGAGCT
The DNA here is from genome assembly GCA_013390005.1 of Calyptomena viridis. Taxonomy (NCBI): domain Eukaryota; kingdom Metazoa; phylum Chordata; class Aves; order Passeriformes; family Eurylaimidae; genus Calyptomena; species Calyptomena viridis. Next base: position 13,221 of record WEIV01012189.1, read on the forward strand.
ATTGATGAATTTTGTTCCACAGTCCAAAAATGGCCACAAGAAAGCGAAACAAACATCTGAAAAGTCTCCACGCTGCAAATCTGAGGGCAGAAACAAACAGAAAAGTAGCTCAATAAATGTTAAGAAGAGCAAGGTGAGTGTAACATGCTCTAAAAACTTCCAGTGGCTTTCCTGCCAATTGCTGAAACAGCTGTCAGGGCAATGACACAAATCAGAAGTGACAGCCTGCCAGGTGAAATGACCCTCCCCAGCACCTGGAGCACTGAGATTTATCTCAGGTTTTACTTCCCTGATATGTTTGTTTTGTTTTATGGTCCAGCACAAATTACGTCATTCTTTGCAGTTTTAGGACTTACATTGTGGATGTTACCCAGCTACAGGACTATCCCATTATGACTTTTCTTTTTTACTCTTCTAATTAGTGTTATTTACTGTTTTTATTGTAAGAGACCTAATTTAAAATACTGGTCAATTTGAAATGATCACCCAACGAAAAGTCACATGCTGATGTTAAATACCTTTTGTGATGATTCCAGCATATTAGTTGGCACATGAGTCCTGTGTAAGAGGGGGATCAACACTTTTCCAAAAAACTCTGAGGTTGTCATAGAAGAAGGAAGAGGTGAGGACAACCTTAGGATGCCCTTGAGATGGTGTCTTGGAGTGACTTTATATGTATCTCATATCCTTAATTTATGCCAGAAAATGAATTTTATGCCTCTAAAACTGAACTAGAGAGTGAAGAGAAAAACCCAGCTAGAAAAAAAAAACTTTTTTCAAAACAGTCCTGTGTTTTGAAGGTCAGAGATTTCATGGCTCCTGTTGTTTTTCTTCTGAGTTGTCGGCGTTGAGGTTTTTTTCCTTTGGTGGGGGAGGGCAGGGGGGAGGTTTTTTTTCCCCTCGGCTTAGGGGACTTTTTCTTTTCACTTGGGAACGAAACAGACCGTTG
>WEIV01012190.1:5242-59638 GCA_013390005.1 Calyptomena viridis
TTCATTTGTTGGCATATTTGTTTTTTCTGACAAGCATTTCTTTATCATTCAATTAAACTGGAGTTGTTCAATATGTGGTAAGATAACAAGCTATGGTTGTACAATTGCAATACAGCTTCACAATATAAAACTGATAGATTCTACTTGTTAATTTTGTCAAATTCCACTGATTAAGGCAATCATTTGAAAATGTGTAATTTCCTGATGTTATCTGCATTGTAATATATAAATTAGATTATATCTAAAATTCATCTTCTGTATTTACTCCGTTGGTAATAATGTTTTATATGGCATGTTTATGTATATATTGAAAATACCTTGTAAGTTTTGGAGACTGAAATAATATCTGTTCCCTTAACAGTAGGTAGAAGACTGTACATCTTAATTTTACAAAGATAGAAGGCCTTACCTGCAGAACAGGGGTACTGCTTCCCACCCAGTAATATTGGTGACTTTAGCCAGTAAGTTTTTAATTCATATTAGACACATTCATGTTCTTCCTTTTAAAATAAATTGTGGATAATTTATGTGGAAAATTTTTTTAGAAGCAACACTAGAAATTCATTAGAAACTAATACCAGATTTATTTACAAGTTACATTTTTATAATTTAATTTCACTAGGTTGAAAACTTTATGAGACTTTAGTCACCATCAGACTGCATTTTGGCAGGGGAAAAATTTATTATTTGAGGTGAATGTGAGATACTGTATCAACACAGAAAAAGAGCTTTTGATTACAGAGTCTTAAGTTTTTAAATGTGAGCAATAAACTATTGGTCAGTGTTGAAATAATGTAAGAACTGTAGTTATATGCATGTTTGATAATGCCATCTCAAGTACCTAACAACTGGTTCAGAAAATGGAGAATCAAAATCTCATGTGCTTGTTTCACAATAACATTGTAAAAAACATAACTTCATAGTCACATACACACAAATGGTCTGGCAGCAATTAACTCAGTTTTATTCATTAAATTTGTTTATATTTGACATGGATATGAGGATACTGTTCTGGTATTTCTACACTATACTGGGAAATGTTAAAATTGGTATTTACTGCTGAGTGGTATCTTAATAACAGTGTGTTCTCTAACTACCAATGAGGAAATAACTTCTGCTTCTGTTGTAACAGTGGGCTCTAAATGTTTAACAGGAATCATTGTAGCTGTGCCTACACGCCTAACAACTCTTTATCCTCTTTGTTTCTGTTGTTAGTGTGTTCTCTGGGAACTGAACTGAAATTTTACCACTGTAGTGTTCATTATTATTGTCAATATTGAACTTCGTCACTCGGCAATGACCAGTGATACAACTTTACAGAGAAATGTCTTCCTCCAGTGATTAGACTGCTGTGATAAAGATTTACAGATGTTTATTTGTACAGTGTCCAGTTTGTACCTGTGATCACTTTGTTGATAGACTTGTAAGATTGAGTTGGTTGAGTTAAATATTACTATGGCTTAATATTTGTAAAACCATTAATGGACAAAGGACCCTGATGCGGCATGTAGGATATATTAATATCTATTAAAATATAAATTGTAGTGTAGAGACAATTTATTCACTGCATTGCTGTACAAATATTTTTAAGCACCAATTCTGTGCCAGAGGCTTTTGTCTTACCAAAGAAAGACTACATGCAACACAAAAAATACTCTGTCCATTCAGTAACTTCAAGCTTGTTAATGATTTTTACACCATGTTGTTAAATATTTTGCTCATATTTGTTGGATTGAAGACTGTAAGTAAATGGTTATAATTTGTAATTCGAATTTAGGCACATGTTAAATGGTTGACTGGTTCTATAAAAGCAATAGGCTTAACTGGATGGGGCCCTTTCACCCTGTACTTACAAAGTAGATTGGAGGTTTCATTAACATTCATATTTAATTTGTAGCATGTGAATCTTGATGAGGTAATTTTAACACTGGTGATCAGTCAAGATGCAGCCACACCACAATAATTACTTTGTTTCCTTATTCTAAAGAAGTATATTTTGTCTGCAGTAGTTTTTCGAAGGTTTTTTCATTTTGCTTTTTTTTTAACAGTGTTTAAAAATAATTTAACTCTGCTACAGTGCTGTGATACAGAAGGTAGAGGGTCTTAAAACCTCACCTAGAAACAGCAAAAGCTCATTTTCTGTTTACTACCTAAATGAAGACAAATTAACTGTGTAAAATTAGTATATATTTTCTTTTATCCCCAAAGCTCTCGTAACAGACTGGTTTCCAAGGGGACCTAGTTATTCAATTGATGAAAGGGCTGTTAGTTTTCTGCTGTAAATTATTGTATATACGTGTTTGTTTGTATGCAGAGAAAAGTGTATTACATTTCATAAAATTGGCCAAGACTTGACAATGTGTTTCCAATAACAAATCTGGCATTGGCAGCATACATAGCTTCCTGTTTTTGAATCATGAGTACAGCTTGTTCACTTTCTACTATGTCTGGGAGAAAACAGCAGTTAGCTTTTAAACCAGAGCTGACCTCCAGGTACTCTTGTGTTTCTGCTAATTTTAATGCAGGAATTCTCTGTGTCATTTTTACTGTATGTGTTGGATGAGGAAACACGCCAGAAAGCAAGATTAAAAGACATCTTAAATTGCACAAAAAAGATGATTAGCTGCTTCCCCCCATCCCCCATTCTCCCAAGGTTATAACAGCCTCAAGGCACTCTAGAAGAGAAACCTTATATGCTGCAATAAAATAAGGGTGAATAAATTTAGCTTTTAGGAGGTACGTAGTGAGACAAGTAGTCATTTGGATCCTTTTTTAATGCAGATAAATACATCAGGAAATTCACTTCAAATAATGCAAACAGTACATTTTAGGGAGGGAAAGTAGTTCTATAGTATGAATTCCTACACTGAAAGAACAAAGAATGAAGTCACACAAATGAGGGGTAGAAAGAAATAGAAGTACCTGTCATGTACTGTGTGATGTACATGTACTATATTGTCCTTACAACTGCGTGTGCTGGTTTGCTAATGCATTAACACCTTACAGAAGTTACATTTTTGGACCATACTAAAACTGCAGAAGTGTGGTGGACAACTGGATAATGATCTTGCGTGAACTAAATTCTGTCATAATGTTTCAATATGTATAGAATGGAGCTCAACTTCAAATAAATTACCTAGAAAGGTTAACTTTAAAACTGACACATTTTCAGATTAAAAATTATGCTTATTTTGTACAGAATTATGTAAAACACAAACCTGTTGTATGTAATGAGTAACAGTTTTGAAAACTATAATTCTTTAGCTTTATCAAGGCTTTTTTCCTTCCAGAAATCTAGATTATCATGTTATAACCTGAAGTATCTCACCAGGATAACAGTGCCCTTTCTTTTTGTACATATGGATTGGAAATTTCTTTACTGTTACGTGGACACTTTCTATGTTAGTTTTGATGCATAATACTTTGAATCCTTTTATACAAACTAGAATGTATGTGTAAGAATTACTGTCACTGCAATGTAGTAACTACAAACTTATTTTTAAATAAATAGAAAACATGTTTTTCTAAGCTGTCCATCAGTGTGTTTCTATCTAGTAATTTACTGTCTTATGGGACAATTGCGTGTTTTTCAAAACTGCCTAAACTGAGCTCATTTTGATTCCTTATGAAATACGGTGTAATGGTGTAAGGTAGTATGGTATAGTGTGTATGTGGGAACAGACAAAATTATAGCTGGAGTGCTCTCTGATGGAGATCAAAATTTGCTCTTTTGTATGGGGTTTTCACCAAACCCCGCAGTTTTGGAGGCACTATAAAAGCAGTAGCATCTGGCACTGAAAACACCATGATGCCAGTCCTCTTAGCTCACTTTCTCATGTGCAGCAGGGTACCCATCCCTAATCCTCCAGGAAGCCTTCCACGTTCAGGGAACAATGGTTTGTACCAGAGCTATGTCCAATCTATGGATATCTGTGCTTCTCAACAACTCTAGAAGAAGCTGAAAACAGCTCAGCAGAGAGAAGTTCCCTCCCTGCCTGTAGAGTACAGCCTGGTCAGTCTAGTTGCCCTGAACAAGTGATGTAAGGAAGAGTCAATACAGGATGTGTTTTCACAAAGCTTCAGGGGTGTTTTTGTTTATATTTACGTGTTTCTATGCAATAGATGCAAGACAAATGTTTGGTATTTCAAATACTGCACCATGTGGATTCTGTTTAATTTCATGTGTTCTTTGCTTTATGATGTGATTTTTCCTCCTTATGAACCTTACCTCAAAACACAAGGAAGTGATGGAAGAGACTTGCCTCGGGTGCAGGTATGTGTGCTGCTGGGTGATGGGAATGGGGAGTGGTCACACCAGAATGAATTAAGTTCCCTGTTGCTTTCCAGACTCCACGTGGAGTCTGGCAAAAGCAAGACTTGTTTTATCAAATGAGGAAAAACCTGGTGTCTCAGGCATTCGCCTGAGTTTAGTAATAGGCCTGTTCTGCTTGGAGAAAATACTTTTAGAGTACTGAAAATGTAACATGTTTCCTTCTGTGCTTCTGTTACATACTGGAGGTGGTAGTTCTATTGTATGTGCATTTTCAGTATTACAGCATTATAATGATAGTAGTGTGCTCATCTAAGCACAAGCCACCCCAGGTCTGGGCTTTTGGATTTGTTGCTGACAATATTTTTAAGCAGTTAATACTATCTTTTTTTGTTTTGAAAACATCTTTTTCTGTGTACCTCTATAAAGAATCTTTAAAATACAGTTTTATCCCAGTTTTCATTACTGTGACAGGTATCTTTTTTTATTTTACTCTAAGTGGAAATCAAGACTCTGCTTAGGATTAACAGATGCTGTGAAATGTTGGTATCTGACAGCTAGTTGCTGACTGTGCTGGTGCTAAAGGTTCATTACCTTGTTAATACCATTTACTCCTGTTGGATCATAACGCTCATTAGACGGAGGGAATTATGTGTGATCATTGACCATTTTGTTTTCAAAGTGGAAAGTTTTTATGCCAAACCCTGTGTTATTTCCTGCTCTAGCAATCAGTATGAGCTTTGCAAAAGAGTTTGTCATTTTTCCCAAAGACAGATGAGCAAAGTGTAATGGCTTTAAAAATTAATCAATGCTTCTATTTGAAGCAAATGTGAAAATAAAGCAAATGCCAGCAAGGAACATACAATGTGACTGGAATTTAAATAACATAAAATTGAGGTATTGTGCACAAATTTGTATGCATATAGTTTTTTGTGGGTTTTGCTAATGTTAACAGGAAGCATGTTAAGCCCAAAATGTCAAGTTGTTTTTCTAGCTGAGAGAAATACTGTGTTAACAAATCTTTGGAACAAGCTCAATTGACTCTTTTAGAGGAGTATAGTGAGAATTTATGAATTCTGACTTGTACTTTGAAATCTCTGTGAACACTGAAGGGGGGACAGAGTAGAGAATTTGGGAATGCTGTTTCTCATCTGGTAAGAACCATACTAATTTCATTTATGATTCCTTGTCTTGTCTCTGAAACAGGGAGGTTTTACCAAAAATTGGTCCTGTCAGCCTTTCGTTTTACTTCACCTTGCAGGCACATCAGTGAAAAAAAAACCCAAAACACAAAATGCCCCCCAAAAACATGAGAGACGAAACAAGAGGCAAGTAATTATTCAGCATCAAATTTTTGCAGAGGCATATTCCTGAAGGTACTGACTTCAAACAATGTTAGCATTCAAGAGCCAGGCAGCCTCATCTGCTCTTTTGTTTTGTCTCAGATCTCTGACTTTGAACAAAGATACTCAAAATAATAAAGACTGTAACTTAAAATGCAAACCTAGTTAGAATTTGATTAAAATACTAGAAAGAATAATTGTATTTGTAGCCTATAGCAGAGAAATCTAGTAGGGTTATTTTTCTGAAATTTAGAGCACTTTATTCTCTTTATTATTAAGAAAGGTGATGTAAGCTTCCATGAACTGCTAAGAAGTGGAATATAGCTGTCAAAAACTTAAAAAAAAAGAGTTACTTAAGTCATTAATTAGTGATTGCCTCTCAATACCCTCCCTGTTTTTACCCAATTAAAATCTCTGTGTGAGGAGCTGGGTATATGTGCAGTCTGTACCATTGTTGTCCTTCACATCAGTTAATCTAAATGCACAAGTACACAGGGAAAGATTAAATATCTAGAACTCAAAATACTGTTTAGTGCTTTTAAAAGATTTGAGGTTGTAGAATGTGTGTTAATACTAAACTCTTCTGATAGATAAAGTTACAAGGGAAATGAGAGGTTAAATTATTTAGGAAAATTATTAGAAAACTGACGTAAGCTGTGTCTTATGAAAGGGCAGATCATCTGAAATTGTCTTATGGTCGGGGTTGGGTTTTTTTCCTTGCATACTAATTTATGGAGTTGTAATTTTCCTCTGGCTTTGGCCTTGTCTCTGCCCAAGTCTGAGTCACGACACTGCACACAGGTCTCTTTTTGGCTCTTGCACCAAAAACTCTGCTCAAGCACATGGGGAAAAACCTGTTTTATGACAGAAGCATCTTAATCTTGCAATTCTATTAACTTTGTGTTTTGGGAAGGCGTCTTAATGTTTGAGTAGTACTAAGTTGCTTGAGGCACACTTTAAAACCTTCAGCCTCCCTGAGGCAGGATCAAGTGTTTATGTGGCTCCTGGGATTTTCCCAAGGGAGAGGTTAAGTCCCTCTATTTACTGCAGCCTGGGCTGGTGTGGTGCAAACACAGCCACGATGGTCCCAAAGAGTCTGTTCTCCTTGGGATGGGCTGTGTGGGGCAAAGAGGTTGCTGTGAGCAACCTTCTGATATAGGTGAAGATGTCCCTGCTCATTGCAGGGTTGTTGGAATAGATGACCTTGAAAAGGTCCCTTCCAAGTCCAACCTATTCTATGATTCAGAACTATTTTTCTTAGGTAAAATACCTATGTCTAGGCCAGTATTCATGTGAGTTTTCAACTGGGCATTCGTGCCATGTTGCACAGGTTTAAATCCATCAACAAACAAAACCTTAAGCCCAGCCACTTAGTTCCCACATGATTACTAGGTACAGCTTGATAAAATTTTGAGCTTTTTCACATTATTGCCCTTCACAGAGCTGTGCTCAGTAAGTGAGAAGTGATGGCTGGAACATTTCCTCTCTATTGGTAAGGCTTGACATTTGCTGCTGATGATTTTCCCTTCTTGTCTGTAATGTTCCTGTTGCTCTGATCTCTCTGGATTATTTGCAGTTTGAGTCTACATTTTCTCTTTGCTCCCACTCTGATTTGCGTGTCATCAACAAATTTGATTGCTGTTGAATTTACACCAAAGAAATCCCTTGCACAGGAGACTCACTGATGGACTTTGACCCCTCTGCAGCAGCCCAGCAGCAGCAGGCCCAGAGTTTCTGTTGGGTGCACTATTGAAACCACACAGGAGACTTCTGTTTCAGCTGTGCCTTCATCCATCTGTGACAAAGCCGGGCCCAGAGGCCACCAGCAGGTGCTCTCTGAAGTACCAACAGGGTGGTGAGAGGCACGTCATGAGGCTGACTTACAGGTTTGTGGTAGGACACCTTCATATGGAAGAACTTCCTCAGGGCTTGTATTCATAGCAGGTTCATGATGCTTGTCCACCTTCACAGAAAAAAACTTCTTAGATAAGGGAGTTGAAAATACCATTTACTTAGAGTGAGCCTGCAGAAATAAATTAGATTTTTTTATTTCCTTCTTTGTAATCTCTTTAAAACGGTCAGGGCGTAAAGGCCACCCGGGTGTTTTTGGCATTGTGAGAATAAGAAATGCTTATCCCATCCACCGTGGGAGCTTTTTCGTGCGGTGGAAAGACGAGGGAAGGGGACAACCCCCCGGGGCCGAGAGCCTGGCTCAGGCTCAGGCTCAGCGCTCGCCACTCCGGATTCCTTTTATGTGTTCACAGTGTTACGCAGAGGAGAGCACGGAGCCCGTCCCGCCGCTCCCTCGGGCGCACACGATGCCCGCGGGCCCCAGNCGCGGAGGGGCTGCGGCTCAGCCCGGCCCGGGGGCACAGGCACAGCGCGCTTCCGACGGGTGTTCGGGTGCCTCGGGACACGCATGGAAGTATTCTGATTCTGCGGGGTTCTTGGTCCGGGCTAACTTTCCATCTGCTACCGCGTTCTTTCTGTCTGCTGGCTCAGGCTGCTCAAAAAGCTGGTTTTAGGAAGAGAAGGAAGACCTGCAGCGGCAGAAGTTGTGTGGTCGTGCTGGGTAAGTGCCCTGGGCAATGCATTAGCGATGCCCGCTGGTCCTGTCCAGCCCTCCGTCTTTGCAGGGTCGTTTGGTGGAACTGATCTGTGGCTCTTTCTCCTCCCCCACGACGTATATGGGTAAACAAGCAGTTTACGTGTACAACTACTGATAATGCCTAAAATTAGTTGTTTTTTCTTTAATGCTGCCTGTAAATCAGGTGACGCAGAGGTGAAAGATACAGTTTGTGGTAACGCTTCACATACACAGATGCTTTCATATTCCTTACTATATTCTTGTTTTGTGTTTTGTGATCTCGACTATTTTTGCTGGGCAGTTTTCACAAATTTACCTTTTCATATTCACATGTGCTGTGTATATTACAGTAACCCAAATCATTTTGTAAATTAAGTTAGCAGGAACTAGAAGCAACTCATACACAACTGAAAGGAGTTGCTGGCGCTTGCAGGCTGAGTACTGCTCTGGAGTAGAAAGTAGGAGCTGTAACAGTCACTCCTGGAAAACACAGTGGGTTTTACAATGTTCACTCTCTGAACATTGTAGTAAACCTTTGCACTCTGAGAACACCTGTGTAAAATATGAGTCTCAAATTTCAGCAAGTGTTAGTTCTGATTTGAAAAAGCCTCACAGACCTAAAATGACAGTAAATGTGCTCCTCAGGTGAAGGTGAATATCTTAATTTGATGGAGAAGGAGGTAAGAGTCATAAATATCTGAATATAATGCTAGGGTATGGCATGTGCCTGTGGATGAACAGTGACGTCCAGTCCTTTTCTGATGTAGTGATGGGACTGTGGCCCACGTTGTAATCGACTTGGGATTGTGCTATGTGTGCCCCCAGTGTGAAAGAGAAATCCCTTAGTTCCGTCAGATGTGCAATAATCCCCAAACCTAAATATTCTTGAGGCCATCAATCTGACATGTCAGACACGTTCAATACACCTAACTAGAGGGCAAAGCAGCACAATAAAATTTGTTAATGGGGAGCAGCTTTTTAGTGCAAATTAGACAACCATACAACTTACTGGTTCCTTTTTTTATTTCTGTTTACAGATAAAAGTATGTCTGTATAACTCTTAAAAGCAGGTTTTCATTTTTTTGACTTGTGAAGCTGCCTACTTTAATCTTCTATTAATGTTTAATAGTACCATCAAACTCAATGCAGCTAAATTGGCCTAATTTAGGTGTGCTCTGACTGTAACCAAAATGGCTGAGTACAGATTGTAAATTATGCTGTGAACCAGCAAAGCAATCTGAAGGAGACCCTTAAGTACTACACAGCTAGCAAAGCTCACATCTATTTTTTTTTTTTTTTTTCTTTCTCCCCCCGCTTCCTCTTTTCGGATTAGGGAGCAGGGAAGTGTCTTAGAAGAAACTTCCTGTTGGAATGCCTCACATCGACACAGCTGCAGCTCTGCAGGTTTCCATGCTGCTGTTCACTCTTCCTGCACAATATTTCATATCCCAGTGGTATGGAACAGACTCTGCTGAGCACATCCAAATAACAGAGGGGTTGTAAGACTCTCCTTCCCTATTGCATTTATTTATAAGAGAATTCTCTTTCTTATCCCCAATGACCCTTTGTCCTGGAGAGGTGGAGTGTGGGTGGGATGCATTGGCTATTTCTATACCAGAACAACATTCAAATCATACCTCAGGCATTTTTGTGGCTTAATGGAACTGTATTTAGTTGTTCAAAGATGTCCTTCCAATTTGAATAACCACAATTGTTTTCTTCCCATAAGAATCTATGCAGTCTAAATGAGTGCAAGAGTTTGCCTTAATCTCATTCTGCTTTTGGATATTCCAATATGCATTTCTATGGGTTATGTCCCTTTCAGAAGGGGAAAATGAAGCGTTTGATGAGTAACACTATTTCTAATTTTCCATCACCTTTAGATATTTAATGTTAAAACAGATTTTGTTGCATAGTATGACTCAGTACAGACTCTTAACCAACAAAGTGTATTAACAGTAAATTATTTAAGGCAGTCACAATTATAGGATTAAGTAAGGATTGCTATTTTGTATATGAATTAAGAAGTTATGTATTGACAGAATCACACACAATCATTTTAAATGTAAAGTGGAGAATATTACATCAGATCCAAATTTTTGACACTGGTATCCATTGGCAAATGTTGGCAAATGAACCATGTAAAGAGAGACAAGGTTTTAACAGTGTGGCCTGTGCAGTGCACTGACTGTGTAGTTCATCTGTGGAAGTCAAATACACGAAGTAATAAGAGCAGAAGATTGGCTTGGTGAAAAAAGAATTAAGCCTGGCTTTGTGTGTAAAGGTTCAGAGTCAAATAATTTTCAGGCCTCATGGCATGAGTCTTACTACTTAGATTTATGCAAAAACATTTAGGCTTTTTTTAATAGTCTTTTGAATACATGCACTATTTTTTGAAAGTCTCCTGCTCACTATTCTCAAATAACAGTTGAAACTGCAGAATCTGATGCAATTTAGCAATTCCTGTGGTCTGAGTGGAGGAAGCAAGCAACTTTGTAATGAAAAATATTATTTTCCGAAATGTGCATATAGTTTACTGGTACAAGTGATGATTGAAAGAATTTTCATTTGCAGTCTTGAGAACTTGTTGCTGGTCACTGACCTTTTTTTCCCGTTTGCTACAGAAGTGAAACCTTAAAGTTTAAATATTAAAAAAACTATATAAAAATATTAGAGAAAGTTTTAAAACCAGTATCATGATCATTTTTTGCTACTACAGGATAATTGCCTCTTGGAGCAGCTCTACAAGATCTTACTTGAGTCTGGATGTGTGGGCAAATCATTTAAAGCTGTGGCTATCAAAGATAAGGTAAGGTGTTACATACTGTCTGCACTTAAGAACAGATTTCAGACATGGTTTCTTCTAAACAGGCAAGTGTGGTGTGGGGAAAAAACATGAAAGAGGAAGCATCTCTCATTTGCTTGTTGAGACTGATTTGGAAGTTTTTACTGGTTTTAAGAAAGCCTTGTGCCTGTATTCTGCAAAAACATCAAAATCGAACTCCGTACAAAACTAAATATAAGTCATGGCAGTAATTCTATACATTTTTTCCCTCTAAATTTATCTGACTGTGAAGTCAGGACAACTAACCATGTTAATATATGCAAGCAGCTACATGTTTGTAGGATCAAATCATACAACACTGTATGGATGTCTTATGCTCTATAGTGTAGTTTAAGAAAACTTGAAATTAATTTAGGAAACACAGATGGAAAGTCTTTGAGTTTAACAGGAAGAGGAATCTTGATTATTGGCCATGTTACAGTGAGTAGGTCTAGAAAAAATAACATTATATCCATTTACATATACATGCCATTTTAATTTAAGACTGTTCATGGACTTCTCTGGGGAGGCTGTGAGATTTAACTCTTGTACAGTAGAAATACTGCAAGAGTTTTACCTTGTCTGGACCTTCAAAGATCTTTTACTATTGATCCATGTACTATAATCAATGGTGTCAAATCCACCAATAATCAATGGTGAGCTGTGGAGCTTCCAGACTTAGTTTTGATCCTGGCAAAACCTAGGGGAATGGTTCATGAATGGAAACAGAACTGTGCTTTTCTTATAGTGAATCTAAAGTTCTTTGCAACTTTGTGGAAAGCTCCATGTGTATCTAAAGACCAAAAGATCCTTTGACTACTTGTATATAGTTGGAGCTGCTTGTGTCTCCTGAATATCTTATAAATAATTAGTTATCCTAAAAATAATGGCATCTGAGATTGTCCAAACCTACAACATTAGCTGCTTTTTTTAATAATGCAGTCAGACAAGTGAAGATCTTGGCCTATTCCTCTTTCTGTTAAAAGGTATTTACCAACCTTAAGTTTTCCTACACATTTGACCTTAACCAAAATTTTTCTAAAGTAGCATTGTTCACACAGTTTTGGAACCTATGTTCACTTTCTTCCAGGAAGGGTAAAAGGAGTAAGACTGAAAGAGGGACAGTGGTGGACACCATCAAAGAGGAAGGAGACTAGGACAACCTATAGTTCTTTGGCACCAACAGGTTCCTGGCTAGATGGGTGGATAATGTTGACCCAAATACCTCTGTTCATAGACTGCTGCTGTTACATTGCCAGCAGAAGGAGTATTTTAGACGTTATTGCCCTGTAAGTGTTCTGTTTGTTCATTATTTCTTTATACTTTCTCCTTTTCACAATAGTAATGGAAAACATAAGCCATTTCCCCTTTCTAAAGACAACCCTTCCCCAGTCCCTGCCCTTTAAATTCAGATGAAATTCAGTCTAGTGCAGAAGGAAAAGCTCTACTTCCTGCAGCCTTAGGCTGGAACTCATAGCCAGATACCTTGTCCATACCAGTGTTATCCAATTTTTAAAGATTTTTACAAAAGATACTGAAGAATCACTTTGTTTAGAGTTCAGAATAGTATTTGCTCATCTGTATAAATGGGTTTCCTCTAATATAAAAATTCTAATGCAACTATATTTACATATCCAAAGAAATTAGATTAATACTTTTTTCCCCGTTGGAAAAATTTTGTATATTCCTCAGAAGTAGTTTTAATATAAAACTCTAATGCCAGCTTCAGATTGTGAAGAAGTTTGTGTCAAAGGCTTTGCAGTATTCCTCTGTTCAGACAAACAAGATAGAAAAATTGGCCTTCTGATTATTACTGAAACTCAGTTTCTAAAGAACTTGGATATTGGATTATTAATTTTACATTTTAGGAATTGGTACTACAGAGAAAAGAAAACTAAAAGTGGTGACAATGAAGCAAAACCTCATTCTTATTTTGCAGGTATTGGAGTCTTTGCAATCCTTTTGGATCTTGTTTGTGATACTGTTGTCTATAAGGTCTTCTATAGTAGATTTCTGTACTTAGCTTGTAAATAGTAGTCTTTTTCTTGTTTCCTTTCTTTCTAAATGTAAGCAAAACAGATGTAAAATCCAAGGCCTTTTCCCTCTGTGTTGTGTAGCAGTATCAATATGATACATTATATCTATCTATTTTATTGAATACATCCGAGTGTGCCTATTTTGTAGTGACATATGAACAGAGGTGCAGCTTTCACTTGATTCAAGTGAACTGGTTTAGATCAACTTCATAAAAGGAAAAAGAAACAATTGACAGGTCTGTTCCTGTGAAAAAGTTCCCTGCAATCAGACTGAATAGAAGAATTCTGTGACCTAAACTGGAAAAAACTAATGTCAAAACCATTTACCATGTGTAAGCACTGTAAAATACTGTATGTAAGGCTTAATATGCACATAGTGTTAGTGCTTTCCAGAAGTCTGTGAAGTCCCCTATGTAATATCAAAGACATACAAATAGAAAAATGCCTGCCTTAGTGGATGCTGCTTTGTCCAATATAATAGCAATATTCTGGGGGAGAAAACAAAGTACCTGTTCTTTTTTACTTCACCTGTTAATCTGATTGTCAGTTCTGGTACAAGTCAGAATAATTTCTGGTTTAGTGTTTAATATAACTTGATCAAACGTTTATCCTTGTTAAGTCTCTTTTTTTGTTAAAATAGAGTCAACTCCTGTTCACAGTCCAAAGCCTGAATATGTTCAGTTCTGTGTGGGACAGGTAATAAATAATTCACAAAAGATTTGGCTATTCAGGAGTCATTGTTGGATGGGATGTAAAAGCTAACACTCCAGAAGAACGGCTACAACCCAAATATCTTCCAATGGAGCAGGTTTGAATGTACTAAACTCTTGCTTTATTAATACATACATAGAATAACTCAGGTCAAAAAAACCTCTCAGAAACTTTGTTACAGACCTTTTTCCTGCTATCCTAATGGGAAATACTCTGGAGTCCCATATCACTTGTGCAGCTGAGCAGTACCTCCATTGTCTCTGTGCTGTGGTCCCAGTAGAGCTTGGCTTTTGAACCACTATCGGTCAAGCTTCGCTGGTCAGGATTTGACTGGACATATCTCAAATTAAAATTACTCACTTTTAATACACAGTGTTGTATTTAAAGTAGCAGTGTCAACCTATTATGTCTGATCGGATTTCTCAAGCTATGTTAGTAAAGTTGGGAGATGTTAAATATTTTATCTGATCATCTGATGACGTCTTCACTGCACCTAAGAAATGCGAGTAATCCTCTGTGTTTTATCAGTTTCACTTAGGTGGATACTTGGAGTGCAAATCTATTTAAAACCACGCTTTTGTTAGAATTCTTGAAGCTTTTGAATTTCTCTAGCCTAAGTCCTTGTTGTACTTGAAAATCAGATGCTAAATCTTTGTTGACAGTGCTGATCTGGTAATGCAGTGTTGCATACTCTGTATACTGCTGACATGCTGCTTAAGTGGCAGGAAGATACTAATCATTAAAGCAAAGAGGATTGAAAATGAGGAAAAAATGAAAAAATTGGCCTGTAGCAGAGAACTCATGTTCAGCTGGAAATGGATATTCAGTCATTTTGTGCATTTGGTACCTTCCCTGCTGTAATTTCACCCAACTGTTGCTCATCTTTGGCTCCTAAAACACCTGCTTCCTTGCTTTCCTTTCTCCTCTCAGTCACCAGCTGAACTTCCAAGAATTTCCCAGAGACACTCCTTTTCATGTACCTTATACTGTTCTGCTCTCCCAGTGGCCTTGTGCTCATCTTTGTTGTTTTAGTTTCAATAGTGATGACGTGTGGTTTAAGTGTCCTTTGTTGGCTTTGGTATTTTTAATTACCTTTGCTTGTTACATGCATCATCTATGCAAAATGCCTTCTGACCTCTAGGCAGCAATTACTAAGCTTGGTCCTTGCAAATCCCCTCGAAACATCAACCAGGCTTTCAGCCCAGCTTTTCCTTACCTTCCTCTGACTTTCAGATCTTTACTAAATTACTGAGCAGAGGCCACTGCCTGTCACAGTGATCGATACTGACTGCTTCAGGAACTCTGGCTGTCTGTATTTATCCATCACTTCTTTGTGTTTAGACTGTGGGAATGGCTATGGATAGCAATGAAAATGGTGGAACCACGGCCCAGGATTTGTTTTCATAGGTACTTCTTTGTTGGAAGATTTATATATATACACATAGAAGTTGCTTTAGCTCTCTCCAGGATCAGGACCATGCTAGATAGAGGTGACATGTTCTGAATTTCTCTTTCTCTCTGGAGTTCTGTTGCCACTTGTGAAGGAACAAGGATTGTAACATTGTCATGGGACCTATATACAAAAAACAAGGATATTGTAAGTCTTGTTTCTTGCAAGGTCTGCAGGAGAAAAGGTGAATTAAAATCTTGACTCTTAAAAAATGTTTCTGATATGCCACGAAATTTGTGTATCGCAGTTCTGATTGCTTAATATATTTAATTATCCAAACTGATATTGGTGAAATCATAAAAATCAACTGGCTTATATGTATGTATGAAGTGGATTTAGGTTCTGTAAGCCTATTGAGAGTTAACTGATTATAATATGTAATCTTTAGTCATCATCTCTCTTTGAGGCTGTTTATTTTCTTTCTATTTTTACAGGATCTAAAAGATACTCCTCACTATCAAATTCTGATTAACAAAGCAAACAGATTTGGCAAATCTACAGCTTATGTTACTGAGGAAGAGATAACAATTATTATGGGATTAGAGGTAGTATTTGTTTTTTATTCAGTTGCAACTTGATTGTTATCCTGTATGTCTAAAAGTGGGCTGACCTTTGGCTTAATAAATTCTACCTAAGTTGAAAAGTTAGTAAAACTAATAGAGAAAGCAGATAAACAAATTATTGCCGTACTTTTCAAGCATGGGTTTTTGGAAGCTGAAAAATTACCAAAATCAAGTACTACCCATTTTGAAGTGTCCTACTGCTGAGCTTTGTAAATGTGTTAGCAATTTGATTTCCATTATGTACAGGCTGTTGCAGACAGACTTTCGTTTTAGGATTTCTGCTGGATCTAAAAACGTATGTTGGTTTCTCAATTCTGCTCTGAAAAACCTGCATTTCGAACAGCTCCTGCTCAGCTGCTGCCCAGATTGAAGAATTTCTCAACTGCAAAACTCTTTGGAAGCCAAAAAATCTGCTTTGTGTATCAGCTTTCAATTTCCAGCTTACACAAGGCACACCTTAATTTTAAACTAGATTTGAGACTTTGATCCAGAAAACAGCCGTCAGAATGCATGCCACATACAAGTGGCTTTTTGCAAGGGACCGCCGTGCTGTTGTGGGTGCCTTTTAAATTGTGGATAATGGCAGTGTTCGTGTTTAAAATAACAGCAAGGGGGTGAACCATTTATCTAAAGGGAGATGCTTGGTCTAGTCAAGAAGAGGAGATTCAAATTGGCATTTTCTGCCTTTTGGTAGAACCCCACAAAAGAATTGTGTAAGTTAGGCTGGCCTAAAGGCTCTGCTTGCTCTCTCTTGAAACTGCTGCACACAAGGATCCCCCTAGTTTGACACAATTACATCTTTTATTTAGGAGAAGCCTTAGTTCAGTCCTTCTGTTTTAGCCACCGATTGTCATACAAAATATGCTAACATGCCTGAACTTAGAAGCAGAAACTATCAGGTCCTCGATGAGTATAAAATTGGTTTCTGCCCACTCTATAAAATACACCTTTCATTATGTCAGTCAGTTGGCTACTTTGTTTTCTTTATATTCCATAGAGAGAAACAGATACCTCATCTTAAATATTTATCTTGTGGAAACTAGCCTTTAAGATATCAGACTGCTTTATTCACCTGCATGTCAGGTTAATTCTCCATGCAGATTATTAGGGGAACTGATGGTAACAAGCTCACAAAATCAGGTATTTCTAAGTTGTCTCACTGAGATTAATTACAGATGGTGAGTCATGCCTTTACCTCAAGTTCAAAAGATCTGTGGACTGCCCTCACTCAGCCTTTCCTACAGCCTAATAGGCACAATAATTTCTTCACGAGTTGCATGATCAGAAAATGTTTAGACTTGTCATAATCCTTTCCCAGCTGACAGTTCTCAGCTGCTCACTATGGACTTCCTGCATCACGACAAGGCTTGTAACTTGGATTGCCCTTGGTGGGCTTGCATCTTCATACTGGACATTGTGGTACCTAAGGCCACCACCTTGGTGTGTCTTCACCATTTCCTCCACTGCTTCTTCACTTTTCTGCTGCCTCATTGGATTACATAACTGATCCAGCCAAAAGAAATACCAAATACCTCTAACAGTAACACGAGTGGGAACCTCCTCATTTCAGAAACAGTGCTGATTTTAAACACTGATGCTGGTGTAAATCTATCATGTAACACCTCATGCAATATGTTTGACATTTGCAGAGTGCTTGGAGAAAGCTGCTGTTCTGATGACAGAAATTAGGTTAAGGTGTATGGAAAATCCCACTGAAAGTATCTCTATGTATATTAAAAACTCATCAGGAGTTTTCAAAAAGTTTACTGTAGTAACTTCAATGATTTGTTTAAGTATCAGTTTGTATTTAGTGCCAATTCAGGTGCTTGAAATATTTTTCTCCTAGGTGCATCACCCTGACATGGAAACCTATTTCAGTGGATGTGATGGATTAAAATACATTATGCAGCCATGGTTGAAAAAACTCTACCCTCATGACTGAGGACTTCAGTGTCTGTATATGTAGTGTATGTTCAGACAACAGATGTCCTTTTTAAACTTGAGCAGACAGACACCAGAATAAAATGTGTATTTTTTCCTATGACAAAATAAAACATTTCTATGCATGTTTTATGTTGAACACTCAATTTTGTTAGGAGTGAACAAACTGCATGTTCAGTTTACCACAACTCAGGATGTGGATTAATTTCCTTAGAGATTTGGAAGGAAAGGTGTAAATGTTTCAGGCAGGACTACCAAAGGTTTTTTTGTATCCATTATCTTGTTGTTTTACAGGGGCCAGGGGAATAGGATAAGCAATTGCAAACTGTACTCACAGAATTAATTGTAACCTCAATTTTAGGGGATAGAGCTACCATAAGAATAAAAACCAACAATAAAAAAACTCAAGAAAGCATAAAGAATTTATTAATAAAATGTGTAGGATTTGAAAGTTTTTTACAGCAACTTGTTTCTTCTGTTTTCTTTTCCTTTTATCTCAAACACAGCAAATACTCTACAAGAAGCATAAGCAGTAGCACTTTGCATTCTTTCCTGCAGAGTCAGTGAATCAGGAGTGTGTGACAGGTCTATCTGGCCTCCCCATTCTTTTGTTTCTTCTTCTTTTATCAATAAAGGTTTTCCCAATGACTGGCCAAACAATCGACAGACTTCTTGAGCTTTCCGCTGTGTGTTTTCAACAGCAGCAACACATACTTGACGGCTGAGAGGTAGAAGCAGCAGCACAATAACAAGCAGGGCCAACTGATGCACAAGTGTTCCTGCCAAGCTTTTTTTTTTTCAATGTCTTGGCTTTTGTAACTGCATAGACATCACCTTCCACCAGCTTCTGGGCCATAGCTTGGGCATTTGAGGGGGAGAGTGTGGGGAGAAAATGTCAGCATCCTGACCAGCTCCAATCAAGCATTTCTGACACCTGTATGCTTCAGGCATCCGTGCTGTGTCATGCAGAGCAAGAGTTCAAACCTTGCTCCAGGCATTGCAGTTTCCCAGCTGCAAGGTATACTAGCACCTGTTTAACCTCGTTGGCCTGATTTCCTGATCTCCTGTGTAGATACTTCTGATATACAACTTTGGCATCTCCAGAACTATTGACAGCAACTATTTGAGCTTGCCTCTCGGACCAGACATAGTTCTTTTTTTAAAAGAAGAAAACCTAAACAAGATTACACTTCCTTCTCCTCCCCTTCACCATGCCCTCCTGCCCCAGCAATGGGAGAAGCTGGACTTGGAATAGTCAATGCCTAAAACATATCAAGATTGTGAGCCTCAGGGCAGCATGTTTCAGTGCTGAGAAAATGCTGTACATGGTTCTTTCCAGATCAAGTCAGCAGCTAAGAGTAACAGGAATTGGCAAGGGTACTTAGAATTATCAACATCTGGTAATGCACTTGCATCTTCATGAATAAATACAAATTATATGTACACATGCTGATAGAACCAAAGCCAAAATCTGTTGACCCAATATTCACAGATTATACTTCCAGAGGAAATCAGTGGGAAAATATTTTATTAAATTCTGCTTTGCACAAAGCTCTATCTTATAGGCTGAACAGCATTAATTTATAAATTTAAACACTGAAATCTTTCAAAATAAATTTTGAAAGGAAACTATTTTCTCCCATTGCAAATAGCATAAGTTATGTACTCATAGTAACAAAGGCTGTAAAATTTGTGGCTTGTGAGAGAACTTACCGAAGGGTGGCTACGGCTTCTGGCGTATGGTAGAAATGAGGTGGACTGATGGTAACAGAGGTTCCTAACTTTTCAATTAGTAGATTGCAAACATTCTGCATTTTTCCAAAATCGCTAAATATAATACAGACCTATGAATGAACACAAACATCACATGAATAGTTTTTTCATTTTCCAATGATTCAACACTTGTATCGAAATCAGTATAAAGCCAGACATACAAGGTAACTAAACATACTAGTCCTGTATGTAACTCCAGTGTTTATTTACTCACAAGACTTTTATGTAGCCCTAGAGACCTTCATTAGGTTTGCAACAGAAAGAAGCCCATTAAATGGTTTAAAACTGAGTATTAAGCATTCTGTTTTCTGGAGGAGGTATGGCATTCTTGGTATGTAGACAATCCGAAGAACGAATGCGCTCTTTGGGGCACATGATTAGATGCATCCTGGTTCTTCCCTTTTTAGATTACTAGATATCAATTATGTAGAAGCTGAAGAAAAATGATGTGGAAAACCTTGTGTGAGAAGGAAAATTGTATTTTAATTCCAAGCATTAGGTTCAAGAAACGTAACATGTGACATTAAACTAAGCCTAGCCCAGTTCAGCTTGCAGTGGGCTCCAAGTCCTGTGTCGTCTGAACAGACTCACTGCACTGCCTACAGAGAAACTGGGCACTTCAGTTCAGGGACTTGGTATAAAAACAATTTAAATACCTAGCTTCCTGTGGCTTTGGCAATAAGAAGCATTAAATTCAGATGCATCAGGAATTCAGGTGCTTTCCCAAATGCTACAAAGCAGACATCACAATCTGCCCTGGATCCAGAGCCCTACAGCCTTCCTTGTGGAAAGTGCTGGCCAGGCAGTGACTTTCCAGACACGAGCCAGCCTTTTTCTGTGGCACGGCACAGCACAGTCACCAGGAGTGAATGATGCTGAGCTGATACAGTGTTCAGGAATCAGAAATCCTGGGTCTCAAACTTGTTTTAGAAGAACTAAAACCTCATCTTCACTTCCTAGTACAGTGCTCTTGCCCCAAATCAGGCTCAACTTCTCTCTTACCTCTGACTCCTTTATTTTTGCTTATTAATACAGCTTCAACAGAAGGGGAAGAGAAAACCTGCAGTAAGGAAAACTACTGCCACCCCCTGTGACCTACAATTGCCCCTGTGATTGCTGCAGTCCATGCAGCAATCTGCCCTGGGGAAGGGATATGGCACAGAAATCAAGTTACAGCATGTTACCTGCACTGTAGCTCCTTCCTGTTTACCTTGTGGAAATGAGACAATTCAAAGAAGCCGAGTCTCTCAGTGAGAGGGAAGGGAGCTACTTCATATCCAGGGTAAGATAAAAAGTGGTTATTGACAATTATCACAAACTGATTAACGCTCACATCTTGTTACTCTTGATAGCCTCTCCATGTGATAACTGCATCTCATCCTGACTTGGAGCCTTGCACTGGCTATTCACATAACTGAGCCAAAGCTGAGCTTAAGGCCTTAGAAACCGACCAAGAGGGAGTGGCAGGGCACTCCATCTTCTGTGTGGCCCGAGGGTCATACCTGTCATGCAAAATTGCACCAAATCTGCATCTTCATCTTAAATGCACGTTCTTTAACTTGGGGGTTCACTCACTTTCTGGAAGGCGCAATATCAATTTGAATGGGGACTGAAGATGAGGCTACACCTAGATTTCTTTCTTCAGTGGGAGTTCTTGCCGTACATATAAAAAGCATACATCCCCTTGTGATGTTTTGCCAGGAAACTGTCATAGCTGTATTTTGTGGGAAGTTAAAAGTATCACTTATGAGGACTGTCATAGTGTTTTCCATATTGCCATCAGCATTTCCAAGATTAGTTTCCTCAAGGGGATGAAACAAAAGAATGATCAAACAAAGGAACTATGGGTCTTTAGCAAGAGAGAAACTGCTCACACTGGGGCAGTTCTGGGCACTCAGGAACTTTATTGTTAAAAAAGAAGCATTTGATCAGGTACCCTCAGAGGCAGAAAAAACCTGATCCATAGCTGAATTTTGCTGTTCTCCCCCCCTTTAAGAAATCACAATTTCCATTTAGAGCTAGGTCCATAAATTCCACTTAGATTTATAGAGGACACCTAAGCATTAAAACGCAATGGAGTGTTTAAACTTCATTGGTATTATGGTTAAAAACTGTGAAAAAGCGATATGGCAAACTATTACAGACATTCCAAGGTTTGGATAAGACTGCAAAGAACAAGAAGTTACAAGGTTTATAAGGAGGCGAGTGTATTAAGAAATGCACAAACCCAACATAATCTTCATCCCATGAGAACATCATGCAATAAATGAACTATTATGATTAAGATATTATAGAGCTTTGTGATCTCATACACAACTTTATTTTTCTGAGTATTTCCTTTTGTTATAGCATGAATTAAATTTTATCTCCTTACAGTTGAAAGTCCATCTTGAATTCTTCATTATACTTTAAAATAGCTATTTGCCTGGGAATTTCTTCAGTCTTCCAAAAATTCTTACAGTAGACAAATGGTAAAAAGAGTTTATAGAATGAAGTAACACATGACTTCCAGGATTTTATGTATAACACATATATAATGGCAAACTCTTAATAGAGAAGTGAGTGGAAGTGAGTTTTAAATCCATTTATATTGCTAAAGTATGCAAACATGCTGGTCAATGGAACTTCACTGGTTTATGAGGCTGCACTAATGAAACAAGTATATACATAAAGGGAAAAGCAAGGAGAAACTAATCTCTGCACAAAGAGTGACCACACTGCTACCTAAGCATGCAGGGCAGCTGAAACAGCAGCACTGTGGCTGGATTCTTCAAGTTCTGACACCCGGGTCCTAGGCAACCACACAACTTTTGAACAGCAACTACAGCAGGTCCAAGCAGCTTAGGAATTGACACTAAATCCAAGTAATTAACTTTCCACATAGAATCTTTTCTCATATAAAAACTAATAGTACAAGACAGACAATTGGTTAAGTTACCACTTAAGACTGAAGTTGTAAGCCTAAGCTTGTCTGTAGCCTAAATAATAATTCAATATAGTTCTATTTATTTTTAGGTACAGGTCAACTAAAAAACATGGTGATTTAAGCTCTCAAGATAGTAGGTGTCTACATGATGAACTTAGTTATTCGGAACATGACATGGATCACCATTTAAGTACCTTAATACTCATTTTAAAATCCAAATTTTGTTCTCCAAATTCTTAATTATTTCTGTATTGATTGGTATTATTTATATGAGAATATACCTTTAAGCAAGCAAACTACGGAGGCTGAACCTGTTAAAGAAGACTGTAGGTCATACCTCTATAAAACAGCTATCACGTTATTGTGGGCTTCCAGGTTTACTTAGTAAGAATCTGTAAATTTGCTGGCTAGTGATTAAAGTTTTATGCTCTAAAAAAACACCTTGGCTGAACGCACCTAATTTCCCTCAGTGAACATTTCAAGCACAGCATTTATTTCTTACTACGGCATGAATGTGCAAAAATATACCCCCTTTAGTAGATACTGAAGTAAACACGATTATTTCCCTAATATCTGGCTTTCATAGAGCACTTTAACCTACAGAATCCCAAGTCAATTACCCAGGAAATAATTAACGTTGCTTTACTTGGAGCAAGCTGATGGCAGTCATATAGACAGACCAAAATGCAGGTGCTGTTTAACTGTGGCTTAAGTAGAACCAGATTAGGGCTGTCACACCACTGTTGTCCCCATCCGGTCTTGTCCTCTGCTTTGCATTGCTCCCATTTCAAGGAGCTAAAATAAAGGAAAAAAAAAAAAACAAAAAACAAACGCTAATCTGGGAAATAAAAGGGGTGGGTTTCTGAACTGACCAACTCCTTGCAAAGGGCAGAGGGCAAGAAGGGCTAAGGGTGAAAGTGAGTGCAGAATTGTTGGTTTGCTTACACTGCCACAGAACCAAATATGCCCATCTGCCACATCACGTAACATTTAAAAAGCACACATTCATCTGAGAAAAACCCCAATTCTTTCTGTATTACAGTAGCAGAAAACAAGTTCTGCACACAACAGAAGACTGCACTTGAACTCTGCTATCAACTGCAGTCCTTCAATAGTTTCTTTGGACTATGCTGCCCTTATGCTTCTTGGTCTGAGGAAAGGCAGTCTGCACATTGTCATCGGTCCTTGCTACACTTCTTATTCTTTTGTTTTATTTTTATTTTTGGTTAGGGTGAATACATACCTCTGCTTCCATTTGGTAAGTGTTTTCTACTCTACTAAAATCCTCTGTTACAGTAATATTTTCTTCCTAAAACAAAATAGAGAGATATAATCTTAAAAGACAGAAAGTAGGCATCCCTTGGAACTATATGTACGTGGTGTCCTGTAAAAGATGAATTGTTTTGGCACATTACTTATGACTTTGCAACAGGAATTTGGAATTTTCCATGCAAATATCTTCAGTTAAAAACCAACTGGATGTTAAAGACTTCTTGACATCATTCAAAGTAAATTATACAGTAGCTCTATAATGTAATTTTGCTGCTATTCACTTGAAGAGAACTTAAAAGTGGTTGCTAGGTAGAAGCTGTGTGTATTGGTGTGTAACTGTAAATTCACCTGGTGCAAAAGCTAGAAGCTTCAATTGTTTTTAGAAAGTATGTGAGAAGTGCTGTTCTGGCCTCTATTTTAAGATATTCTAACAGTAGCAGCTTGTAGCAAAGTCATGTGAACAATGACTGAACATGGGTTATTCTGGCAGAAGGGTAACCCTTAAAAAAGGCTGTTCCACCAGTGATTCTTTTGCATCAAGAGCAGCTACATTAGTCAACATGTCTGCACAGAGCACTAGCAAATCCTGCAAGACTTATAAGCAAGACATTGAATTCACTGAGATACAGAATAACTCCAGTTACATATTTGACCAGCTTGCTAGTGGTCTAACAATCACATTTCTTGCAACCAATTAACTCGGCAATAAACAAGTTTGGATGAACAATTTATTTTAAATTACTACAACAAAACAAAAAGCACAGCTCACAATTTAATTGTAAATGTAACTGAGCATTTAATACCCAGGAACTAGGGAAGGAGATACTAAGCCTTCCAATTACTGAAAAAGTTTTACTTATTAAATTTATTTTCATAGGAAATATTTGCTTTCAGCGTTGACACATTTCAAAAGTTGCTTTGTGTTAGAATATTTCCTACAGAGGCTCAAATCTTCAAGTTTATCATGTAGCATGCAAGCATAAGTTTATGTAAATGACATTGACCACGAGAAGCATCTTCCTTTTAAAATACTATGTGGAAACTACATCCATAATTACCATCCATAATTACAGCACTCAACAAAAAACAAATTTTGACATTTCAATTTTATGATTGATTGGCAGTGCTCAAATTCAAGCACAACAGTCCTATTTTTGGATAATCTCTTCTAGTAAGGGCAAGGATCATGTCCAGTTAGACACTAAAAACTGTATATATCATTTCACATGGCTGGCTGTGGTTTTCTAAAGAGTGATAAGGACAGCCCAGCACCAATAGCTCGTTTAACTTACAAAATGGGGGAAATCTTTCTATTTATGATAGAATACAATTATAAATGACAAGAAAGATTTTTTCTGGAGCTCTCAAATATGTTATAGAAATAACCACACAGAAAACACAGACTTCTACAACATACATTTTACAGAAACAACTATGCTGTAATACAACTGTAGAGTAAACATAGAATAAAAGCATTTATTTTTTCCCCTGTCCCCTCTCCTTAATCCTTTTTTTAAAAAAAAATTTCTTTTTCCTGCTCAGCGGATTGAAGTCTTGGAATTTGGCCGTGCCCTCCCAAGGTTCCTGCGTATTTAAGGACAGTGCCATCCTGTGGCTCCAGGCGCTATTGCAGGATCAGTGCCAAGGACTGAAAGATCATTTTGTAACATCTACTACAAAATTTTCCTCACAGCTAATTTTTATCCTACCAGATTGGACAGTAGCTGTGTGTGCTACTGAAGATAAATGGACGAAACAATTTCTGAAGTCATAACAAGGTGGCCTCCTGTGATACATCTTCTGTTACTTTGTTCCCATTTGGCACTGTGTTCACACAAAGATATGGACACGACAGGTAGGAGGCGACAGAACTTTAAACTGGAGTCAAGATGTAGACTACATCAAAAGCGAAATATTTTTCATTCAAGGATATATTGACACTGGAAGATTTTGTAACCGAGTGAGCAAAACTTCAAAATCTTTATTTAACTGACAGTATGAATATGTGACTCCTGAATAAGTTTTGAAATATGGAGGATATTGAACATATATCCAAGGATATATCCCAGTACAGACAAACTCAGAGTCCGCTGGATATAGTTTGTGAGCTGGTTTGTTTGTTTTGTTAAATAACACTATGACGGGTACAACAAATATTATCACTGTTATTTTTAAACAAGATGGCCAATGCCAATTGTTAGATATAGCGATTAAAGAAAACAAGTGTCATCTCCACACCACTCCCCAAATAAATCATGGGTGGTAAATACAAAATCAGTTGGCTTCTAGAGAAAAAGGAAAAAAAATGTTACTTTTGAGCAGCTGGGCTGAGTAAGGGAGATTGGTTTCCCCATTAATTTTACTTTCCCTGCAGCCTTTGAAGCAGACTCTGTGCTCTGAAGTGCTGCATAGACTTACAGCACACTATAAATAAATGCCACTATGTGCATCTATTTCTGATTAAAATCCTGTGTAAATGTATATGGAAATAGGGTGCTGCCCCCAGGCACCCTGACGAGCTGCAAATGCAAGCTCTACTGTTGCAGAGGTTATGCACTTCTGATCTCACAGCCTTCCTATGACAACAATGGAAAGGGTTAAGGAAATTGTTCTGTGGATTAATTAAAAATAAATATATAGCATAGCCAGCTGATTTCTAAAGAGGCTTTAGATAAGCTTGCAACTAGAACCATATGGAGATTGTGAAGAAAGATTAATTTTGCAGTTGTCTAGAATGGTATTAGCTACAAGTGAAGTTAGCAAATGCAGTTAAGAACAAATTGCCAGCAGTGAGAGTTGTTAGCAGAAAAGCTGCAAGGCAAATAAAAGCTCCAGCAGTGGAGTGATTTAAAATTGGATGGAACAAAGCACTAAAAATTATACCGCGGGGAACTACTCTGAAAAAAAAAAAACCTTCATGTTGTTTTTCTCAGAGTTCCCTAGAGCTAACACTTTGCTAACACTGACAAACCCACAACTTAAGCAGCATTTCACAGCATTTCTCAACTAAGTGGAAAGAACATTTCCATTCTGCAACACTCGGCATCTCTGAAACAGAAAAAGATTAGTGTGAAATTATCATAACTATTAATAAGACACTGAATGGTCTTACATTGTAACAACAGCCCACTCTCCACCATCACTGCCTGCCTGCTCACATTACATTACTGAACCTAAGTGTATACACCCAAATAAAACCATTTATTTGTCCAGGTCGTACTTCAGTTCACAATTATTTTTCCTGGCCTGCAGTGATTCGTGCAGCCCCTCTAAAGCATGCTCACCTATTTAACATCCTGTCTACTCCTGCTGTGTGCCATCCACCATGGATTGAATGCTCCACACTATCCCAATTCAATCAGGCTCATGTCAAAACTGGAAGTCAGTTGTTCAGGTTCACTGTAGGGTAAATATCTGCCAGTATCTTTTCTAATCTAGCCACACTCTGAGCAGCTATTTAATTACAGCCAGGATGAAAATATCCCATGATCTGATAGCTCACTGTGGGAGTGGGTACAAAGCTTATCATTTTCTCTACCAATAAAATAAAAATGTATGTCTAATTGTTTTGTCTTCTGTTTCTCTTAAAATCCACCAGACTTTACACTCCTTAATAGAAACCGAAGGCACTCCACTGAAGGCATTTAACCTGCAATGCTCCCTGTGACAGACATGCAGCCAGCCATGCATTTGGGAAAAACACAGGGAGGAGGATCATATATCTACCCCCCCATGTCTCCTTGCCATCTAGTCCCAGACCTGCAACACAAGTTTTTTGTAAATCAGGGGTCAAGGGGTCTTCTTTATTGTCTTTTTTATTCATGAACAAACACTTTACTTAGGTACTACAGCAACAGCATCACAATTTTAAAAGAAAACAGTAAATCCTATTTTGTTTGGGAAAAAACAGTTGGAGTCAGCACTCATCTTCAAACGCATACAGCACCTGAGATGTGGGCAGGCAATTTCATTGTGCCATTTAGGCCGAGTAACTTACTCTCTTATTTTGCATTTACTGACACTGAATTGCACTGTAACACCATGCAGTACCAGTAAACCATTCTCCAATTCTTTTTTACTCCATTGAACAATCTGGTGTTGATAGCAAACTCCATCAGCTCCTTTTTTCCCCAGCTCATTTGTAAATACACTAAAAAGGCACAGACTTCCTGGAGAACTTCAATAGTAAATAACTTTCAAAATTCTGAAAGATGAAAAAGTTTGGCCCTCATAAATATATAAAATATTGCACGCCTAAGAATATGTAAATACTAATGATCTAAGAGTATAAGTCTGCCTAATCACACTGTAGTTTTCTATATAATAAGTTTTTATATGCGATTGATTTTAACATAGTATTACTATTAACCATACAAGTTTTGTCATATATAAAAGTTCCAAAAGCATTGAAAACTTGAGACTCCAAGAGAAAAACCTCTGAAGAAGCCCGAGCGCTTGCATGGTTAATTAACAACAAGATCAATCTGCCAAAACCCCCCCAGAGACCAACAGGAGCCCCCATCCTGAGATAACTGCATCAATGAAAGCTCGACCACCAGTTGCATGCACAAGTTCCAGACATAGGATGATTGAATCAATGGCCCAGCTCGAACCGGTCTTGAGGTTGGGGTGAGGAGTTCATGAAGATGATGGACTCTGACTTCATCATAAGTCAATAAAAAGACCCTTCCTCACAATTAACTGAGCATGATCAAAAGGGAGGGGAAAGGGGTGCGTCTATGTAAATGTTTCATGGGAAATGATTATAATAATCCCTCCCAGTTGATGCCTATGCACAAATTCACTGTAATAGCCCCTCCTAGATTTCGAAATTTCTAATGCCTATGTATAAGCCCACGATATAAAATGTGAACCCTGCCGGCGAATGGGACACCTCTGACTTGGATTATTCCAAGAGATGCATCCAGCGCTGCTATGCCTTTGCCTTATAATAAATTGCCTTACAAAACATAATTTTTGTGGGCTCATTTCTCACAAAAGCAACCACTTATTCCATCAATGATTAGCCTTGTTCTGGTTTTAAAAGCCTTAGGTGTGGAACAGTGTTCAAAACTGTTTTATGAAATCCAAAAACATCATCGGCACAATTGTTAGGACAAATATCCCCCTTATGGAGCATTTATTGTGTGGACAAAGCTTTAAGGCAAGACTATGCGTTTTTCATTGTTGTAAAATTACTTTCTGAGGCCAAAAAACTTACGGTAAAGGAAACTTTTTGAGTCCAGAAGAGGCTTTTGTCACTTCAGCTATCTTGATCACATCCCAAGTTTTTTAAAGCCTCTCTACTTAAGTGGAAAAGGAAGGACAGAGCAAAGAGCTCGGTGGGTGTTTGCTGCTCACCTATGGTGCTCACAAAGCCGTAATTCAAGTTATGTTGCTGTGTTCCCCTTTATCAGTTTCATCCGCATACACGGGAGGGTGTTGTGTTACATGAACAGATCACAGAATCACACAATCAATTAAGCTGGAAAAGCCCTCCGAGCTCATCGGCCCAACCTAAGACCTAACACCACTCCGTGAACCAGCGATGGTGCCACATCCAGTGACTTCAACACCAGGAAACAGTGGAAGTAGGATGGTTTTCACGTGCAAAACATGCAACCTGTTGGAGAGATCAGGTAGCAACATTCCACTTTTTCCCGCAGAGACTGGCAAAGCTGCAACCTCCCAGAAGCAGGCAGCCTTTCCCAGCAGTGCCCCCGCCGTTCCCGAGNCCGCTCCCGACCGCCGCCACGCGGGCACAGGGGCGAGGGGCTCCCGCCGGGATCGGCACCGAGGTGAGGGCACAGGATTAAAGACTGCTAGGTCGGAAAAGACCTCGGCGATCATCTAGTCCAACCTACGACCGAACACGACCATGTCAACTAGACCGTGGTACTAAGTGCCACCTCCAGTCTTCCCTTAAGCACCTCCAGAGACGGTGACTCCGCCACCNCTGCTTTCCGCCGGCCCCGGGGCCCTCAGGGGGCGTCTTTCCCCACGGGGCTGTCCCGGCAGGAAGGCACCGCATCCCGCCGGCTGCCCAGAGNAATGTCTAATCACCCTCTCTGTGAAGAAATTCTGTGCGACCTAAACCTCTCCTGGTGCAGCTTAAGACCATGCCCTCTCATCCTGTTGTTAGTTGCCTGAGAGGTCCCTCTGCCGCTCACCGCGGGGACTCCGCCGTGCCGGTGACAGAGGCAGAGCCCTGCCAGGAGGGTGACTGAGGACAGGATGAGAGGACACAGTCTTGAGCTGTGCCAGAGGAGGTTTAGGTTGGACATTAGGAGGAATTTCTTCACAGAAGGATGATTGGACATTGGAATGGACTATCCCGGGGAGGTGGTGGAGTCACAATCTCTGGAAGTGTTTAAGGAAAGGCTGGATGTACTTAGTCCCATGTCTGGTTGACATGGTGATGTTCAGCCACAGGTTGGCCTTGATGATCTCAGAGGTCTTTTCCATTGTAGTTGATTCTGTGAGTCTGAGGCAGAGCATCCCGTTGTGAGGGTGACTGAGGCAGTGGGTGGAGGTGGATGGCTGGGCTGCAGCCATTATTAGGGCTGTGGCAGGAGAGGTGTACATATACACCCTTTGAGAAAAACCCTTTCAGCCAGTTTTGACCCGTTTTCATATATTTCCAGTATTTTAAGGTCTGGAGACACCTGAGAGTGTGAGGAGGAACGCTGGAGAAAGGGATGTAGTTGTGGTCTGTGGAGGGAAGCTGGGGTTTTTGTGCCACAGGATGTCCTCTGCTGATGACAGAGCCCAGGAGGTGGTGATTAAAACCCATTCTAGTGCTAATACTGCTGATTCTCCATGAGGGACTTGCAGCACATGCAGGCAAAGCGCAGTTTGGCTTCTCAGAAAGTCACAGTTCTTGAGGTGGAGCCTCTTGAGAGGAGGTCCACCCCCAGCCCCAAGCAGGTTGCCCAGGGCCATGTCCAATTGGGTTTTGAATATTTCAAAGGATGGAAACTCCAGAACCTCTCTGGGCAACCCAAGCCAATGTTGGACCACACTCACAGTAAAAATATAGTCTTTCATTATGTCCACATGGAGTTTCCCGTGTTTTAATCTGCATCCATTGTGTCCTGTCACTGAAAACAGTCTGGCTCCCTTGTCTTCCGCTGGGCATTTTTATGTACTGATAAGATCTTCCTGAGCTTTCTACAGGCTATACAGTTTTTCAGCCCTTCTTTTTAGGAGAAGTGCTCTAGTCCTTTCATCATCTTCCTGGCTTTTGGTTGCACTCTCTCCAGTATGTCCAGTATGGCTCTCTAGTATGTCCTTGTACTGGGGAGTCCAGGAAACTCCAAGTGTGCCTCACCAGTACTGAGAAAAGGGGAAGGATCACCTCTTTTGACTTGTTGGCAATGGTTCCCCTAGTCCAACTCAGGATGCAGTTGGCCTGCTTTGCCAAGTGGGTGCATGGTCCACTTGTCTTCCAGGGCTCCTAATTCCTTTTCTGCTTTCCAGACAGTCAGGCCCCAACATGCAGTGTTATTCCTGCCCAGAAGCAAGTTATGGCATTTCCCCTTGCTGAGCTTCATGAGATGCCTCTCTGCTCATTTCCCCAGATGGTCCAAGCGACTATGGAATGAGTAGCTCAATGACTTGCTCTGTATGTCTGGTCTTGTTTGTATGAGGATTTTTGGGAAGGACTCTGAATATGACATTAGTGTTTACATTTGTGATATGTTGTGTTTTGATTTCCTGAAACCTGCAGTATAGCACAGAGGCTGGAATGATACTGTATATTTATACAAGGTCTTGCAGCCTTCAGAATTCACATTGCAAATGTAAGAAAGTCTGTGTTACATGATACAGATAAATATTGCTATACTCTCTTAGATAAAAACAGGACGTGTAAAGACATCAAGACCTGATTTTACAAGTAAGATGAAGATACTTTGGAGGTATCAGGCAAGAGAAATATTAAGGGAATTGAAGCCCTGTCTTTTTTTTCCCCCCTCATTAATCTGCTTGATGTGGTGTGTGCTTCATGTCCCATCATTAGGGAGCTTCTGTATAAACTTCCTTTCCCATCATTAATGTTCTATCTAACTTTAGGGCTATCAGTGACTTCTGCATGCTTCATGACTTTTGGACTTTTCTGCCTTTGAATTTGGATTGCTCTCCAGATTTGCTGAACACTTAAAGCTTCGAATAAAATGGATTTTGAACCTGTTAAGTATTCATTACCTCTGGAGATGACACTCCATGTTTCTCAGCAGAAACAACCAGAAGTAGAGAAAATTTTGAGTGTAACTTACTTTGATCAAAGTTGTATGACAAGACAAGGAAGAACCTTGTAACAGAATCCAGAAATATTGGTGCCTAGTCATTCAACATACATCAGTTTGAGAGCTTATATAAATAAATTCTGGGCACTGCTGACTTTCAGAAATAAAATACAAAATGAAAAATGAGTACAGAGGAAATTATGAATGTATATTCCTCAGAAATAAATTCTTTCATTAAACAGGGAGCTAAATGCTTTTGAAAGTAGCCTGTTACAGGGGTACTTAATTTTTTTTGGTTGTTTGTTTAGACCAGATGTTTGTAGAGGATTTACTTAAATATGTAACAATATCAATAGACATCCTCTAAGTATTAAATAATGCTTATCAAGGAATCATCAATAAAGCTTTTAAAGAACTGTTGGATAATGTAATGTAGCCAAATTTGTTTTTGTGTTCAAGACTATTCTGATTTAACCATTGATTAAAAGTGATTTGCCTTTTGTGAAAGACAACCTGTATCAAACAAAATCTGTTGAAATATTTATGCTCATATATGTAAATATGCAATGAAATCCCATAGGTGTTTTGCACTTCATAATTCGATGCTGTGTGATCTTTAATTTTCTGTATGGTAGCAGTGAAGTGGTAAATTGATTCTGACTTTTAGAAATGGAACTGGATTTGTTTAATGAGGTAAGATTTTTGAGGTTTAGAATGTGTATCATAAGGAAATCTCTGTTAAAGCTGCTGTCAAATGCTTTTTTTGTGAAAGGACAATTTGCAGAAGCCATATTGACTGATGTCCTTCTTTTGTCACGTATGTTGGATGCTGACTTAGTGTACTGCAAAACATTTAATGAACAGAGGCTCTATGTCGTACCTGTGCATTACCTGGTTATGTTTTTATACAAAAAAAGGATGGTCACTCACTTCTTATGTGGTGCTGACAATCTCTCTGTAAGGATGAATAAATAGCCCCTATAAACCAGATTTGTTACCTTTTCAGAATCGTATCAGACTCAAAATGGACAAAGTTAGATCCGGATTTGAGGACTAAATTCGCTGTGTGTGTTACCACTTTTATCTTCATGTCCCTCCTCAGAAAAGGTTTCCCTAGAAACCCTAACCCCTCTCCCTATGAAAAGTTAAGCCTAATAGGAAAGAAATATCAGAGACAGTTTTACAATAGCCACTGCAATTGCAACAGCAACTGGGTTAGTGAAAATGTAAGCAGGAGAAAAACCAAATCACAGTTCAAAGATCAGCCAAGATAAAATGTTCACAGGAAGAGTTGCCTGTAAAAATGCTTTTGAAGAGCTCTAGAGGCTTTTTATTAGTAAAAAAATAGCTAAGCACCAGAGAGAGAGAATGGAACAGGTAAGACTTGCAGAAACAGTAGGACAATCCATGGCAAATGCCAGAAAATGGGATGCCAGAAAAAGAGCTGTCAGAGCAGATAGTATTGGGTTGATAGTTCTAACAAGGTAGAGAGGTCTATAATCTGAAAGCTGCATCTCAAGAGACCAGTTGTGAGCATGCATGGACTATGAATCTTGAGATTTCCAATGCTACTTTTAAGTGTAAAATTAATTCATAAGTAAAAGTGACTGATTTCTAAAGAAACTTTTGAGCAGTTGTGAAGTATCTGTGAAATGGCATTGTCATTACTAATCTTGAGAGACTAAATTTTTTAAGCACTTATGTAAAATAACAAATAATTAGGATCAGTTCCAAAGTTTAAGAAGATACATAGAAAAACACTTGGGTGTTATTTTGTTTTCTTTCTCCCAAAAAATAAATTTTATTTTTTAAATTGTAATAGACAATTTTATTTTATTCTGTGCTATGGGACTTTTATTTTTACCTAAAATTTCCATAGGCACTTCATGTGTACATAGAGACATGTAGAATATTCTTGAGCCTTAGAAATGCCTCAGTTTTCTTTTAGAATATGTGTTTGCTTCCCATTGAAGTTAAGCTGGCAAGTTATTTCTGTTCCTTCACACAAAATGTATCATAGATATCATAGCAGGCTGAGCCAGTTGGTGTTGTTCAGCCTGGAGAAGAGAAGGCTCTAGTAGCCTAGGCTCTAGTACTTAAAGGGGGCCTTCTATGATACTATAGTTCATTTAAACAGTGGAGTATTTTTTATTATATTTTAGTAATAACCCAACTTCATATCTGCTAATTGTACTTCCCCGTAGTTTTCAGGAGACCAGTGTTGTCAGTAAGAAATATGTTGGCCTTGATAATTCATGGCATTTTCTCTATATTTACTGTTCTTCTTTTTGTATTAATAAGATCTTTAATTAACTAAGTGTAGCATCTATGAAGAAAAAAAAAAGCCAATATTTGGAATGACCTTGAGTACAACTAATATCCCTATCTTACAGCAGGGACCCTGCTTTGCACCTGAAATGGTGAATTAGAACTTTTATGTTTAAAAATACAGACCACAGGGAGTTATACAAATACTAAGGAAAATAGATAATTGGAAGATCAACCATATGGTTCTGTTTAAACCAATCTGGCAAGTTTTGGGAGTTTTCAAGGTTAGATTCTTCACTCTTTCTCCTGCAAGTAAGCAGAATGGGGCAACTTGTAACTGTTTAGATTTCACCACACTGTAGTGTGCCACAGAACATAGCAGAGGATTCTAACAGGGGACTTGTCATAGAATCACAGAATGGCCTGGATTTGAGGGGACCTTAAATATCATGTAGTCCAACCCCACTGCCATGGACAGGAAGTCCTTTCACTAGACTAGTTTGCTCAGGGCTCCATCCAACCCAGCCTTAAACACTTCCAGGAATGAGACATCCCCAACTTCTCTCGGCAACCTGTTCCAGTGCCTCACAACCCTCACGGTAAAAATTTTCTTCCTAATATCCCGTCTAAATTTACTCTCAGTTTAAAGCCATTATCTATTGTCCTATCACCACAGGCACTTGTAAAAAGTTCTTCAGCTTTCCAGTAGGCCTCCTTTAGGTACTGAAAGGTTGCTATTAGGTCTTCTCAGAACCTTGTCTTCTCCAGGCTGAACGACACCAATTCTTTTAGCCTTTCTTCATAGGAGAGGTGTTCTATCCTTCTGATCATATCTATGGCCCTCCTCTGGACTCAGTCCAACAGGTCTTCCTGTTTCTGAGTCCTTCCTGTGCTAGAGACCCCAGTGCTGGATGCAGTACGCCAGGCCAGAGAACATGACATCAATTTGTCCTTTTTTGGGGTAATATTTTCTCTCAGGAAACTGAGCACAGAAGAAGATAATTTTGCTTTTAGACCGTAGGGTCCTACTGCATTAAATGCCTCTCCTGTGGATGTGTTATTAAGTGTAATATAGTAATTGCTACAGTGCTAGGGAAAGCCAAACAAAGAAATACTTACATCTCTTATTTGATTGTACTGTCCTTGAGAGTGATCACTGAAGTGTGTTAGAAAGGAGCTATTGTGCTATGGGATTACAGTAGGTGGGAATGGTTGAAGTCAATGCATGTTATGAAAATGGAGTTTATGTGGCATAAAATGTGATTGCAGAAATTGCTGTGAATTGGAAGGTTTGTTTACATTAGCTGTATTGAGAAGATGAGCTCTATTTTAATTTTCATAAGTGCAGCAACAAGAACAAAATTACAGCTGAGTGGGAGAAGGGAACAGGAGAGGAGTGAATCTATGTGCTCTAATACATCAGCCACACAATACTTTCTTGACTAAAGTCTAATTATCAATGTCAAGAGCAGAACTAAAATTGAGCGTTTTTAGAGATTGCTGTGGAAATATCTTGGCTAGTGAAAAATCTGTTAGAGTTGATGGGGCCAGAAAAGAAGAAAACCCACTTGAACTTTTTTATTTTGCTAGTAAGGTGGCTATCTGTGCACCTTTACCCATAAACTGGAAGAAAGATATGGAAAATAAATATAAAAATTTCTTTATATTATATTCTTTTATATTTATCTATATAAAAAGTAAATAAAAATATATGAAGAAAGATGTGGAATGGAAGAAAGATAACACTCATAGAAGTTCAAAATATCATTTAGGGTAGTCTTTGAGAGAAAAATAACAAACATGTTTTAAAAGTAAAGCAAGAAACAGAACCCCGAAAACTACAGGCCTGTCAATCTGACTTCAGTATCTGGTAAAGTTATGGAGAAGATTACTCTGGGAGGTATTGAAAAACAACTGGAGGACAACACGTTCATTGGTCACAGCCAGCACTTTCCTCATGAGAGGAAAGTTCTGCTTATCAAACCTGATTTCCTACCAACCAAGCCAGTTAATGTAATATTTGGGCTTCATTAAGGCTTTTGATACCATCTCTCCCAGGATCCTTCTAGGCAAAATGTCCAGCACACAGCTGGATAAACACATCATGGTGGGTGAACAATTGGCTCATGGGTTAAGCACAGAGGATGATAGTGAGTGGGGTGACATCAGACTGGGACCTGTCACTAGTGGGGTTCCACAGGGCTCCATCTTGGGCCCTGTGCTCTTCAACATCTTCATAAATGAGTTGGACACAGGACTGGAAGGGATACCAAGTGTGTTTGCAGGTGATACAAAACTGGGAGGGGCGGTTGACTCCCACAAAGGAAGGGAGGCCTTGCAGAGAGACCTTGACAAATTAGAGGACTGGGCAATCACCAACCATATGAAGTTCAACAAGGGGAAGTGCCAGATTCTGCACCTGCACCTGGAATGGGCAACCCCAGATGTCTGTACAGATTGGGGAAAGAGAGGCTGGAAAGCAGCATCATGGAAAGGGACCTGGTCAATGGCAAGTTGAATACGAGTCAACAGTGCCCCGGCACCCAGGAGAGCCAACCATGTCCTGTGCGGCATCAGGCAAAGCATCACCACCCAGTCAAGGAAGGTGATTGTCCCACTCTGCTCTGCACTGGTGTGGCCTCCCTTTGAATATTGTGTGCAGTGTTGGACACCACAATATAAGAAAGATATTAAGCCATTAGAGAGTGTCCAAGAAGGGCAACAAAGATGGTGAAGGGCCTTGAGGGGAAGCCGTATGAGGAGCGGCTGAGGTCACTTGGTCTGTTCAGTTTGGAGAAGAGGAGACTGAGGAGAGACCTCATTGCAGATTACAGCTTCTTTGTGAGGGGAAGAGGAAGGACAGGCACTGATCTGTTCTCTGTGGTGTCCAGGGACAGGACCCAAAGGAATGGCCTGAAGTTGTTTCTGGGGAGGTTTAGGTTGAATGTTAGAAAAAATTCTCCACCCAGGGGGTGGTTGGGCACTGGAACAGGCTCCCCAGGGAAGTGATCAAAGCACCAAGTCTGACAGAGTTCAAGAAGTGCTTGGACAATGCTCTCAGACACATGGTGTGACTCTTGGGGATGGTCCTGTGCAGGGCTAAGGGTTGGACTTGATGATCCTTGTGGGTCTATTGCAGCTTAGCATATTCTGTGATCCATTAAGACCACTACTTTTTCTTGAACTGCACTCATTTTGGTGTTCTGTAATTTAATGCTGTTTAAATCAGCAATTTTTGTAATTTAGTTTTGTGTTAATAAGGTACACTCTGAATCTGTATTCACCATTTATAAGGCATCTTTTTTTTTTCTTTTTTTTACAGAATGACAACTGCAGTCCTTTTTTCATGTACTATGTAGTCCCTGTGCAGCACTGTAAAAGGAAATGTGAATTAGAATCAAGCCACAGGTCTGAAAAGCAATGAGCAACTCAAGAAATAGTTTTGAGGGGGAGAGCTTGTTATTAACCTTTCTAACATCATCCTCAAAGGTACTGAGGGTTCTTGCTTCTCATCAACTTAAAAGAGAATTCACTATTCAATATTTTCTTGCAGAATTAGAAGTGCAGAAATGAGGGCCAGATGATAACAAGCTGATAGAACAACAAACACCTCTAAAAGGCAATACTAAGAAAGCATTTCTTTAACAATTTTTAGTATGTCAGGGGTTGTGCAGTGACAAAAAATGGCATAAGATGGCAGTAAGAGATTGCAAAATATAGTAGTTTGGAGTGACACATTCCAGTGAATCAGTGCACTGGCTTGCAATAAGGATGATTGTATAACAAGTAGCAAATGGGGCTTGCTGAGTTCCATCAAGACATTGGTTTCTAATTTTTTTTACATTTTTCTTTTCCTCAGAGGAAAATCTCCAGTTTGTTTGACATTTATACTTTCTTATCTGAGTGTGGGAAAATGGAATAGTTTTTCATACCACATTGCCATCTGTGTGGAAGCGCTTGAAATTCACCCCTCATACTTTTTTATCTGTGCTGTGTGAAAATCACTCCAAACTTAGTGTCATATTAAATATGGTATCATGTGCTGATGGGAACAAAGTAGGTCGAAACAACCATGTCAGTAATGCACATGCAGCTTTACAGCCTTCCTAGTGAAGCAATGTGAACAAGAGCCTATTAAGTTTATCCACTGCTAAACTCCAGTGTGGAGGACAGGGTACTGTGGGCCCAGATCTGTGTTGGCAGCTCTAGTCAGACCCCAGGAGGGTAGGGATGGTGAGCCTTGTAGAAAGTTTTGTTAGGTGCACTTTGTTAGGACACCAAGGCTCTGGGGTCTTCTCATAGCTTCCAGTCCAGGGTTATGACCTGGAGACACGGAACTGCCTTCTCTTGGCCAGAGAAATGAGTTTTTAATATATAAGTAATTATTGCTTGTGATAACTATATGAAAAGGAGCTGGGGAACAAGGGAGACTAATTCCTCTAAGATGTCTTCAGATAAGAATTGCTGAAAAAGTGAATGTATGGGTTCTTTGCCAAATATAGGTGTGTCATTTCTCAGTGCTAATGATGTAATTAGTTCTTGTTGAAATTTTCAGTAATGGCTTTACATTAGTATATAAAACTATGTTCTGTAGCCCCGGTGTATATTTTAAGTTTCTCTCAAACAGAAAGATTCACATTTTCTTAATCCTTTGCAGTGGAAATGATGACAGCATTTGTAGCTACTGCTTTTCATCCTTAGATCAGAAAATTACTTATAAATGCACATACCACTTAACAGAAAGGGCTTTACAAAGTAAAATTAACATAAAGCAACAATGAGCAATAAACCCTTTCTAAAGTGATTGGGAATGTATTGCTTAAGCTCTGTTTTTGCAAAGAAAAGTACATATGGAAGAAAGTTGTATGTTTGTCCAAGTTCATGATGACTTCCACTCATTAAAATTATTCTTTTCAGCATCTGTGTTAATGTAATGGTTATGTGTGGTTATGAGTGATTTTTTTCTGATATCTAAGCCAGAGGTCAAAGCACAAAATTGACATTTAGAAAGATGATGTGGATTTGTTGTGCTCCCTAAAGACCTTGTTCCGTAAGCCAGGAGATGGATTACAGATATGAATATTTCCATCTTTGTAGTACTAGACATCGTTTCATTGTGGTTCACATTCTGGATTTCAATCGAGATCATAGCATGTCAGGAAATAAAAAGCAAAAGCCAATTGATTTTCTTCAACATTTTTTTTTAATAATGATGTCTCTTAGAAAGTCAAGTGGGCATTTTATCATATGTATCTTTTCAGCAAGGGGTTTGATCACATGTGGCATAGATGGCTTCTCTGCATTGTAGAACATAATACACCATCTCTGGGATCTGTATCAGCAAGGCCAATCATGCTATAGCCATAGTAAGTGTCATCCTGGTATCCTGTGGAAAGACTAGCAAGAATCCACAGACAAAGTGTAAGCATGGATTGTACTCCCATTTCACTGAAAAAAAAAGGACTTCAGCTCCTAGATGCTTAGGATTGTAGTCATAAATACTATCAGTATTAGACCATATGATCCATTATTTAAAAGTCCCTTTTAGTTTTTTTCTAATGGATCTGAAGCTGGACAGAGCTCTGGAATGGATCTACTGAGGACTTTTTTTTTTTTTTAATGAAATAAAATGACTAGGTGAAAGAGAGCAGAAAAATCCCCATGCACCATAGGGAGTATTTCACAGTTATTTGACTAGGTTTAAAACATAAATGTTCATTAAAAGAGAACTAGTAGGAAAAATGAACTCCATTTTGAGATTTAAATCATCCATTTACTCCACATTTGTGAGAAAGACAGAGTAGATTTAAAAGTAACTTAGTTCTTCCTTTGCTTTTGCAAATATTTTTGTTTGGTGTTAAATTCCTTGTTGGACTAAGACAATGGAATATTTATGGTATTTTACATTATAATAGTAAATGCCTAGTAATGAAATTACAGTAATGGTACATTTTACTGTGTCTTTACCCTGTTAATTGTAATGAGAAAGTGATAAAGGTCCCTCAGTTCTGGTTGTGTAAAGAACATCAAAGTTTGGTTTAATGAAATTCACATTGTTGTGTTTAACTCTCACAGATTCATATAGGTACATGGATAGGAGGCATATGTATTGGTAAATATACCTGAACTAAAAGTATGAATTGTTTTCCTTCAATGTAAATTATTTCAATATAAATTATTTCCATATAAATGATTTAAATCATGGATAAGTTTTCTACACAAAGTTGTTATTTTTAATATAGTAGGTTTTTGCAAACTTATTTTTAGACTCTTGAATCTGCAGACTTGGAAGCTGTCAGGTAGACTGTCATAGTTTTTTGGGATTTAATTATTTACCCAACTTTACCCATTTATTTCAGGTGTGGGCCATTTTTGACCAAAAATTACAAAGATGTTTCTGTATTTCAGGTTTATGTTCTGATAAAAACTGCCTTCCAATGAGAAATTCTGTTCATATAAGGAAATCAGTAAGTTATATCTATGACAGATTGGTTTTTCTCATATGTGTAGAGAGAATGGATGCTCTCAAGTCAAGGTCCATTTTTTTTTCCCATTTTTATCATGTTCAGTGCAGTGCCATGATTGACAAGTTCTGTTTGGTAATAACATGTTTTCCAGATTATTTTGTCTTCTGGCTCCTCTTCCCCATAATGATAAAAGGTATTTTCAGCACAAGACAAACTATTTCTGATTTCAGTAAGGAATCTTTGCCATAAGAGCCATTAATCCTACAGTGGAAAATCTGAGAAAGTTTTCATACATTGTTTTCATACATTTCATACTGAATGCAACCTCACTGTGATTGCTTACTTATGTACTGCGTTATGAGTACTGGAAACAGCTAACTGTTGATGTGCTGAACTGACCCTCTTGTCAGGAGAGGGGGAAAAAAATCACTTAAATTAATCATGTGATTTCCTCAATGACAAGCGTGGATGGACTTTAACAACAACGTTTTTATGTATTGTCCAAATCTAATAAAATTCTGATGAATTCCAGAATAGAGGGAATTCTAGAATTCAGGCTGGAAGTCCATTTTTTTGTCAGACTGCTGCAGAAACACTCTTGCAATACAGGTTTCAGAGGGAGCCTTGCACATCTCTTTGGGCTTTCTACTAGCCAAAAATGAATGAAATGGAAAAATTTTGATGCAGTTTATCAAGTTATATATGAGAGCATGAGATATTAGGTCAAAAAACTGCTAACCTTCTGGATTGAAGAGGGATAATCAATACTTTTGGTTCTGTCTTAAAGATTCAGGGGAGAACTTTTCCTGCAGAGACTGAACTAAAGGAACTTGCTGTTCTGCAATAATCTTGATGAGTGCTTTTGCCCTCATAATGCTTTTCCCTCTAGGTCTGAGCCAAAGATCATTCACAGAAAAGAGGATCTTCTGTGGGCTTTGTCTTGGGTCAGTAAGTGAGGTCAGGTCAAGCATCACAAAGCTTGGCAAGAAAAGGAACCAGGTTGCAAAGACCACAAAGGTGAAGAAAATCCATAAGTGACATTTCAGAGGGGAGTGAGAAATCACATTAAGGCAGAATTAATCTTGAGAAAGTCAGATTTCTAAAAGTTACTTGTCACATTTCCTTCATAGCCATAGGATAGGAAAGAAATGAGATAGTGATTCATTGAACCTGTCTTAGATATCTACTTTAGGTTGAGATGAACTGCCTTCTGGAGATGCCTTTTTCTCTCCTTTGACTTGAGCCCAGGGGACTAGCTGACATTTAGGGAGCTGACTTTTAGATTATAAAGTTAAAAAATGCCTGTCAAAGGGATCTGTGGAAGTAGCTCCCTTTCCTCCTTCTAGCCATTAAGACAGTATTGCAGGTAAGTCTGCTGGCTTGAAAAGGAACCCTCCTGATCCTCTGGTATGTCTAGAGACTATGCTTCATTCAAGAAAAATCTAAGCTAGGAAACATACATCTAATCACTTGACCTGAAATAAGTTTTCTTTCCTCTGAAAAATCAGGATTTTTCCAATTCTAGAGTAATAATTCCAGTTGAATAAACTTCTTAGAGTACTTACAGTAAAAACACAGCTCAAGGTTCAATTGCACCTCTGTTTTCCTGCTGAATAGTATAAATATCCCCTACTAT
Source organism: Calyptomena viridis (assembly GCA_013390005.1). Lineage (NCBI taxonomy): Eukaryota > Metazoa > Chordata > Aves > Passeriformes > Eurylaimidae > Calyptomena > Calyptomena viridis. The sequence goes on from WEIV01012190.1 coordinate 47,556, forward strand.
TCCTTCCATCCCTTCTAACAATAAGTTAGCATGAATTCAAATAAGGTTTTTCTATATCCCACCTGCTGCTCTTAGAACTGCACTAAAGGCAGGGTCCAGAGGTAACATATTCTTATTGAAATCAAAGACTGACAAAGTTGACTTGTATTTAGTGTGTATCTTTAGAAAACTAGCCTAACATTTATTCAGGACAATACATACAGAAATAATTTAATTTATTTTCTCATGTAATTGAGACTGTAATTGTGTCCTTCATGGAAAAGAAAAGCACTTCAAAACAGAAGATACCTTCTGTTTAATGTCATAGTGGAGAAAAACTGGTTTCTTTAGACCGATTGGTTACCAGTTGGTTTCAGTTCATTTTTCTCACATTTTCAAAGAAGACTTTTTTACTAGCAGCTTGATTCTTAAAGGTATTTGGCTTCTAAAAATATACATCATTCCATAGTGGAATTTTCCATCATATTGGCTTTTTAAGGAGCAAAATCTTTGGTCATTGATAGTCAATGACATTTAAGTTTCTAAATTTAATTAAAAAATATATTTGGGCTATTTGGATAGTTAATTTCTAGATGCATTAGAAAATTGTATATTGAATCAATTTATGATTTGTACTCAATTTTGAGATAAAGTTATTTGATTAGAAATGCTATTATTTTTAGTGGACTACAACTTCATTCAAGTGCTACATTTTGGTTCACTGCAAACAAAAATCTTCAGGGAATTAGTAGTGCAAATGGAGGCATCTCTGAAAAGACATACATGAGCTGTTTTTGAAATGATCACCACTTGAGAGACAGACTTTGGTTTCTCTACTTTTCTCTCTTTTTTTTTTTAATCTCTGAGAGAGAACAGTGTTTGTTACAGCAAGGCAAGAAAAGAGAAATAACTGCAAATAAAATAGTTCTGATCATGCAATACTGTGAATATTCTAGTGGACCATAATGTAGCTTGAATTTGACAATTGTTTAAACATATATGGAGCCAGATTCTTCTGTAACTTATATAAGACATATAACTTAAAGTCTCTGTTGTTGTAGCAACTGGAGTTGCATCCTACCTATACTATCTATTAAGAAAAGGTCAGCTCTGCAAATAGAAATATTTTAGTTACATGTTTAATGTTTGATTCGGAACCTATGGGTACATCCAAAAAATAAAGCAAGATGTTTAGTATGTGCAGACATGCTTCTTACTGAAACTAATATGAGCTCTCAGCAAAATGCGAAAGCAAAATATATCAAATAATAAAATAGTCCATTCTGTATTGTGAAGTATTTTAAAATATTATAATTGATTAAAATACTTATTAGTAAAAACATTTGCCATACATAAAAATAAGTTGGTTTCTTCTCAGTACAATTCTCTGTTGGGTTAGCCAGAATTTTAAGCACTTGTGGGAATGCTTCAATGTTAAAATATACGAAGGTAAAATTTTCTTTATCTTTTCCATTGTCTTAAGAAAATGCCTAGATTTCTGGTCTCCAGAAATATTTTAATTGGTACTCAACAAAACAGTCTTTTAATATCCTTTCCGAATCCCTGCACTAATTCCTCCAAAGCTTTAAGATTGGCTTGAGTAATAAACTCGGTTCTGAATAAACTTAATATTGTTCTTCATTGCTTATAAACATATCTGTGTACCAACAATTATTCAGCCAAAAGCAAGAAAACCAGAGGAAAATGAAAATTCTCTTTCATGTTTTCTCAAGAAGAAATAACGTTTTGCCTTCTCTCTGAAGTCAGTTTTGAGGCTAGCACTAGAAAAAGTGCTAACAATTCTCCCCAGTGAGCATGTTCTTCCCTGTAATCCATGCAGTTTCTGAGACTGAGAAATACAAAGGAAAGAAGAGCATATTTCACAAATTTATGTCTGAAAATTACAGATACATTTTCCTCCTTAGGTTCAAACCAGAAGCTAGAAATACTTTTATGTAAAACAGTTATATCCATTCCCACAATGATTTGCCACACTTTACCTCTGGTACAGCTGTGGTCTGTAGTTCGTGTTGTGCCCAATGAAAGGATTTGAAGAGTTTGCAAGAGAATGACTGTGGTTTCTTGTCTTTGTGTCTGTCTCTTGTTGGGTTTGGACCACAAATACAAATGTGATTGAAACATAAACATGCCACATATCCCTTGCATAGAGAAAAATGCAGTGGAATAGTTTATTAATAATGTGAACACACAAAGTAAAGTTAATTCCGGACATTTTTGCAAACTCCAGTAGGTCAGTAAACATGTTAGATAAAGTGTGCAGTTCATTAGCCTCAGTAGATGAACTAAGTTATTATACAGGAATATATAAATAAAAAAAAAAAATCTATTATACTTGAAATTTTGATCTGTTCAGAATTTTAGGCCCTCTTTTGTGCTGAGCCATTATTTCAATGCAGGTGTTCTGGTCAGGGGGATATTAGACTGACTCTGCTGGCTTGGTTTTGGATTTCACACTGATACAAATAACCCTGGTTCATAAGGGCTTGGAATAAAAATCACAAAACAAGGTATCTGAATATTAAAGTTATAAACTTCACAAAATACAACATTTTTCTTGATGTTTATAAAAGCTGGGAATGAGTTTTCTGAATACAATTTGGATGAACACGCATTGTCACACAAATATTGAAATGTGCTTTTGCATCCTTAGTCAAATGCTTGATATAATTCCAGCAGTGGCTTTCCAGCTGAAAGGTTTTGGCATAAATGACTGCTTCTCTTCCTGAAGGTAAGAGGAGCTGTGTTCCTTTCTGCTAGGAGCACATTCAGGCCTTTAAGGGCAATTCTCATATTCTGAATGCATAATAGGAAAAGTGTCCCTTTTTCTTTGGTAATGTATATTTTACATTTAGACTGTAGGTTGAGGAAAGCTGCTCTGTGGGCATTTCTTGATACCAATGTAGGTTCCCAATTTTAGCTATTCCCTTGCTGTTCCCTGGGTTAATAAAAGTGATATTATATCAAGTTTCCCAGAGAAAGAGAAAGTTCAAGCAAGGAAAACTTAGTAAGGGACTGTGTCATTTACATCAAGTAGTCCTGTCTGATACAAAAGTAGTCCTTGACCATCTAGGAGATACCTCCAGCTAGATTTCCCCTGGTTTGTACATTTTTTTAGGGTCTCTTGTTCTCTGATATTGGGTAAGAGAGTTTGTGGTGGGCTGACAGCATGGCATTGTTTTGCCTTTCCTTATAACTGTCTGTACTTCCCACACTTAGGGTCTGTGCACAGGGCACAAAGCAATCTTATGCCAGATAGCTCAGGTGAAAGGCTGCAGTTTCCTGAGCAAGATAGCTGGGATGATGCAGGAGCCATTCTGGCTGAGGAGCAGAATATCTAGGCTATGGTAATGCCAATATGATCTCACTGTTCCCAGTGAATCAGTTAGCTTGATAAGTTGGGTTCCATGGTGCTGCACAGTGCTGTAGGCAAAGCCACCTCGCAGGATGGGGGAAAAGCTTGTGTCTGGTGCAGTAGGATCCTCAAAAGTGTTTAACCCATGTTAAAGGCTGTTTTTTGCCTTAATCTCTCTTCGATTGTACTGCAGTGAGCTGTCTAATACCCTGTTGTTGGAAAGGTTTATTACCACTGCTTTGTTGGTCTCTCATGAATCTTTGCCAGTAGGCTGTTTGGAAGAGTGATCAAAATTATTTTCCCTTCCTCTGCAAACAGACTTCCAGTCCAGACACCCTTCAAATTGTTTTTCTAATATTGATGCTAAGTTAAGAAGCAAATAAGTTTGCATACATGGTATGAGTCTATTGCATGGCAGTGAGCAAATCCATTTTAATTTGTATGCTTATGCTTTTGTTTTTTAGAATAGCTGAAGGAAATTCCTGTTTAAAAATCCAAAGATGAGTAAGTTGCCCACAAAATAATGCATTTAAAGAAATGTTGTGTTTTCACTACGAAAGTCAATCCATTGCAAGTATAGTTGCTATGGCTTCTTTCATGGATTTTGCACTTACTGTCTGTAAAACACAGTACCTACCTGTGATCTCCACACAAGGTGTCTCCAGACTCCTAGAGAAGTGATATTCAGCAATTCATGAACAGACTAGAAATCCAAATCCTGTATCATGTTTTACACTGGACCCAATATTAAGTACCTTTAAGTACAATTTGTAAGTTCATGCTAGGTACTTTAATTTTCTTCTGAATTTCATCACCCCCAATGAAGGAAGATTACAACCAGAAGAAATGCTCTCAAAGGCTGGAGTAATTCCAGGCAATGATGCACTGGGAACTCATTGAAAAGGAGAAATTGGTAGCACTTTTACTGCTGCTGTTCACAGAAAGGCTTGACAGCCCAAAACTTGATGCTTGCTGTCCTCCAAACCCAAAGAAAGGCAAGGGTTGAGTGATTGTGTTCTTTAATTCAGATAGCAAAGCTGCTTTTGTTGATGTATTTAAAGCTTTCAGCTGAGGCAACTGATTTTTCCATTGTCCATTCTGTTGGACAGAATTTATGTAGTTCTGAATGTTCTAATTTGCTCTGCAGTTATAACATTCCAGATGGAACTGTTCTGGTGAGAAATTTGAAAAGCCTGAGACATTCGGCTTTTCTTGCATTGGTGAATAAGGTGAAACTATCAATTTTTCTGAAGATTCCCAAATTTCCATGTCTTTCACTACATATTTGAGAAGTCTCTCCTCTTCGTCTTTATAGCCATCAGCAATATTTTGACCATTGGTTAATGCAGACAATCTGTTCTGTGAAAAGTCCTTGGCTTAGGGTAAGCACTACTTAGCAACAACCAAAACATCAGTGTGTTATTGACATTACTCTCATACTAAATGCAAAACCACAGCACTGTACCAGCTACTAAGAAGAAAACTAACTCTATCCCAGCTGAAACCAGGATAGACTCTCAGAGAAGTGTTACTTTACCCCAGTTCTCTGGGATTTATGCCATTTCTGACATAAAAGTACTACCTGAACTGCTAAACAATGATTTAACAGGGGGTGAGATTCATCTGTCTCAATGTTAATTGCCTTGAAGTCAACTGTTGAGTAAGAAAGTGATCTAGGCTCTCAATTGGTGGACAATTAAGACAGAAAATGACTCAGCCTATTCTGAAAGAGGTGATGCTGATGAATCACTGAACAGAAAGATACCTATATCAAAAAATATCCTTTGAGTATGGAGGAAATGGAGAAGACTTGCTTACCAGAAGTATTGAGCTATTGAACAGATGAAGTGGTGGGAGACAAATTGCACCCCAGGCCTGCTATAAATCATAGTTTAGGTTCCCTGTGAATCACACTGAGAGTTCCTTAATGTATTGATTTTAAAGAACACATGGGATGTCAAAGGAGCAGCCCAGTTCTACGAACATAAATCTGTCCAGTCTTCCTCCTGCATGTGTGAAAATTAAGTTACTACCTATGTATGAAGGAGTTACCCAGCAAAATAGCATGAATGGTGTGGTAAATGGTAACTCTTTTAGGGTGTACAAGGTGGCTGCAACTGAAAGCCCAGGTGGCTTTCAGAGATCTGGAGAGCCTCCTGAAACATTAGCCCTTCATGTAAATTCAGAATATAAATTTGAGGTGAAGAAAGCCATTATGGATATGTTTTATTTACATTTGTCTTCTGCAGAAAGGTAGCAGAGTTTTAGGTTGGGACATGCTGTGCTCTCAGGGGAAAATCTTCTTGTAGATATGCCCTGTACAAAGAAGGATAGAGCAATTCAACTGGTGGGCATGTCGCCTTTGTACCTCGCTTAGTGGAAAATTGCAAGTTTAATTGGGGTTTTTCTCCTTCTGTTTTTGAACAATATTGAACCTGTCACTATGCAGGGAACTTCGTATATGAAAAATTTAAAAATAAGATTAAGATAAGTGGCGTCTTAGTGCTGCTGTTTGGGCAGATGGAATGCCACGTCTTAGTGAGTTCTTTAATGCTCAGGGCCTAGATGGTAAATCTCAAAAGACTATGGCAACAATAGAAATAATATGTAAGAAAACAAAGCAAAAATTACCACACAATATAGCTTAGCTATATGGAAATCAGGGAGCATTAAACACCATTATTCTAACAATTTTTAAGAAAGAAAACACAGAGCTCACAAAGAATGTTAAACCACCTGATCCCAGCAGTGACAGAAATCCTTTCAATTCCCGTGTGGCACCAGCAGTGGTAACGTAGGTTTCTGTAAGCTCTACACAGTGTGCCAATGCCAATCTCAGGGGTTCTCCAGGAGACACAACACTGAGGTGGGCATTGGTCTGAGTCCCCCAGAAGATCTGGGTGCTGGAGAACTGAGTATCTCTGTGTATAGTCCAGCTTTAAATTTCTCACTACCACACAGGAATCCATAGTGGAGAACCCTACACTGCCTGTCCTCTGCCTCCCCAAGGGCTGGATGCCTCACAAGGAATTCACAGTCAGCACTTGGAGGGGAAAGTAGTTGCAAATCACTATGAGGGGCAATGGGGAATAAGCTTCTGTCTCACATCCTCATCCTTGCCTGGACTCATAATTGCCTCACCTGTACCTTCAGGAAGGTGCTTCCCTCCAGACATGCTGGAGTTAGTTGTTTGCCCCAGAAATTTTCTGAAGAAATGAAGCAACAATCATCTCCTATAAGACATAATCACAGAAAGTAGCAGTGACTTCCCTACATATAATCTTTATAGTGTAATTCTGAGTGGGCAGAACACTCCACATGGGATGCAATTTAATTCCCTTCTGTACCTGAAGGAATTCCAATCACCTCCCACCACCTAGGTGAGTGTCCCACCCAGTAAGATATAGATGTTCTGGCAGACATTAAAGGGAAGAGACGGAAGAGGGGCAGAAGAAAAATGGCTGCTATTTACATATTTTTTAAAGGTTACCTAAAATTGGATTGGTCTTACTTAATTGTTAAGGCGTTTCTGGCAGGCAGGGGTGCTGGGAAATAAATAGCTTGCCCAGCCCTGGAGCGTCTAGCTTGGGTCTAGCCAGCCAGGGTCCAGCTAGCCAGGAGTGACACTTTTGCATGCAAGGCAAAGTTCCTTCACACTGTAGTTACATCTCCCCAAATTAACTGAAAACTTGTGAAATGCATCCACTTTTTTCATGGTTAAAAGATTGTCAGAATTAAACCTCTTCTTTGACAATCCTTCCGTTTTTCTGGCACATGTTACTTGGAGACACTTGCTAGTTGGGGCTCTTTCATATCCTTTCTCCCCCTTTTTTCAGAGTGTTTCTGCTGAGGCTTTTAGCTGTTCTTCCATTCATAGTGCTGTCTTTGATGTCTGTTTGTTCCTGGTACCACACAGTGTCACATAATCAGATTGCAATACTGTCACTGAACAAATCCTTCCTTCCAAGCACTAAATATATCATGCTGTTGGACCTGAATAAAGGTATACTCTCTTTTGCAGGACTGACATTTCCAGTGTCATGTCTAGCAACTAATCCCATAAGATAAGTTTCAACAATCATAGAAATAGCCCCAGATCAATTATTTTTTTTGTGAAGCACCAGCAATCTTTTATAAAAAAATAAATTTTTCAAGTTCAATGTGAAAATAAAGGAAGAAGTACTAAAGACAAAAGTAGAATTCATGGCAATTATTTTAATTTATTTCTTGACACTTTTGTTTTTATATTTTTAACTAACTAATATGAAAATTTTCTTATTTAATGTATAAATAGCTGCTGTGGGTCTTTTAATAACTTGATGCCTTTGACTTATTCACAGACCACGGTTTACTGGTATGATGGGTATCATGAGCAACCATAACTGTGTGTTTTGCTCCAGAGAGCTGTTAACTGATGCTGAAGAAATAACACTGTGATTTTGCCACCATTCTGCACAAACTTAGGTGCTTTGCATCTAACTCACAAAACACATTCCTATGCGCTTGGGAAGCTCTATCATTCCCAAAGTTCTCTGCAGTGGGTACAAACATGCAAGAGAAATGGATATATGGATATGATACAAACTTTGTATGAAATCCACTTCTGTGTAGAAGCCTAATGAGAAGTCTAAACACCACTTCTTGTCTGATTTTATGGGGAATTTGAGGTTTGGGTTTGCTACGTGTTTGCAATTTTAACTTTAGCTAAGTTAATACACCTACTGCACGCTATAGCACAGGAATGTTAAAATACCAAGAATTTTCTTCTGCTGACATTCCTCACTGTCTGAATATATGTTTATATTCATATGGTTCAGTTATTTGACTGATTTACTTACCAATAGGGTTTTTTTTTAAAATCAATGATTGAATTTGGAATTTTACTTCTGTACCTTATGCTGTTCTCAGGTAATGAGACTGCATTTGGCAGGTGCTGACAGCGCATGTATCCTGTTTCAAATATCCCTGCTCAAGTGTAACCACACTTTTATTTAAGGGGAACTTTTAAAAATACTTGGTTAACCAGCTACTTCTTTATATATGACCCCACAAAACAGGATGATAATTAATAGATTCCTTTTTCCTTACTATTGTGTTGCTTTCCTGTATATTTTTGTCCACTTATATGTTAGCTAGGATCTCTGTAAGGCAGGGATTAGAATTTTTTTTAGGCTATGCACATCTTGAGATCTTTATCCATTACTGTATTTTTGTAGATCTCATAATTTATCGTGCTTTTCTGTTTTGTAAGGTTGAGTTATTCCATCAGATCTCAATGTGAAAAGTTGCTTCAAAGGGAAGCTGCTGGTTATGAACACAGAAAGTTGTCAACTTGTGAAGTAGTTTGACTCATGAGGAGAACCTTCCTGCTTAAAAATACTTCCATCTTTTTGTAGTATTTTTTGATCTTATGTTGAAGATTTTAAATTGGCTTTTGATCCTTTTTCTGCATTTTATAGAGATGAATTAATTGTGAGCTTTATGTGTTTTTTTCTTGAAAGATCATTTAATTCCATTTTTTCCTTAGAAAAATGTCATATGAGGCTCCTGTGAACTCAAGACAGAAAATAAAAGTTTACAGTTAATAAAATGCATTTACCTGTGTGTATAAACTGTGACTGACCGAACTTCCCCCAGCACTGCTATTATTATATACCACACATTTCCTACAAATGTACAAGACTCAGGGGCAATGGGAAAGAAAAGTTTTTGTGCAAGTACTGGTATGCAAGACTCCTTCATCTTCTGGAGCTGTTGTGCCTGAAGTGTGAAATAGCCATAAGAAAATTTGATAGAAGAACTGCTGTTTGCCTGTATGCTCAGCTGCTTTTCCCAGATTAACACTTGCAGCTGCAAAGGGTTTCTGTGAGCAGATGAGCAATGTCTATGGACCAGCCCACAGAGATTTTATAGTAGGGGGAAGTAGAAGAAGGGAAGGGAATGACAGAATGGCTTGGGTTGGAATGGACCTGTCCTGGTTTGGAACAAATATATTCAGAGGGATGAATATTCTCTGATAAAAACAGGTCGCAATCACCCTCTCCCACCAGGTTCGAGGGAAGAAATATTTCCTCGAAGGAAAGTGAAAGGGAAAAAAAGAACTATTTATTTAACCAACACACAAGCAAAAAAACCAATAACACCAAACACTNAGGGAAGACAAATATGGGATATAAAGTCACCCCAAGACAGGACTTTAAAGATCATCTCATTCCAAACCTCCTGCCATAGGCAAGGACACCTTCTGCTAGACCATTTTTTTCAGAGCCCCACCCAACCTGGCCTTGAACACTTCCAGGGATGGGGCATCCGCAGCTTCTTTGTGCAGCCTCAGCCAGTGCCTCATCCCTTCACAGTGCCTCACCTTCTTCACCCTCACAGGAAAGAATTTCTTTCTAACATCTAACCTAAACCTGCCCTCTTTCAGTTTAAAACCATTATCTCTTGTCCTATCACTACTGGCCCTACTGAAGTCTGTCTTTCTTATAACCCCTTTAAACACTGAAAAACCATAATAAGGTTTCTCTGGAGCCTTCTCCAGACTGAACAACCTCAACTCTGTTAGCCTTTCCTCATAGGAGATGTGTTCCATTGTTGACTTTAGTAATGACCAGGCAAACTGATGTTTTTTGTGGAAGGAGATGGGTTTATCCTATTTATCAGATGAGGCTTGTTTTAAATTGCTTGAGCTGCTCTTAAGGACAGGTTAGCTGGTGACAATGCTCACTCTTACTACAAAGAGGGTGTTCCAGTGTCACTTTGTCTTAGAGATGGTAACTACCTACTTATGTACTTACATCTTTTCTAATTCCTCAAACCTTCTTCAGACTTGATGTACCTCAACATTTTTCTGTCCTCTGAAGGCTCCCAGGCAATCATCTCCTGATTTTTTCCTAATAATTTAAATATACTAAATAGTACTTCTCCTCTACAACTACCTGTATACTCTCACCATTTGCATGTCTAAATTCCCTACCTTTGTATCTTTTAATATGTTTCAAATCTCAGGACATAGGCTTGATATTTAACCCATGATTAATCAGTTTGCTTAACAGTCTTAAAGAGAACGTAGTGAAAATCCAAATAAATAATACCTTACCAGCCTACTTTATCAGTTCCTGGTATGCTAGTAGAGACATAATTTGCTCATGCAAAATCTCCTTGTCTCTATTACCTTCTCTCTGAAACACACAAATAGTAGGAGCCAGACCTTAGTGTATTGCTTAACTAATTTCTTTGAAGCTGTACTAATTTACATTAATTGATTACTTGACCAGAAACATGCAAGAGTAAGAACCTCATCAAGCAATCCCTTCTCATGCCATTAGTCCTTAGTTGTGTGAGTAGCCCAATCTAGATTAGCAGTGAGATTGTATCATAGATTTTGGTAGCTAGGGATTTTTCTGCTGAGCGAGTGACAAACAAGTGCCCACACCTGCAGGAGCATTTACTTAGGTGGGACACCTCAGTACGTAGTGTTGCTTCCACTGTGCTGGTCAGTGTAGTAGCTCTGTGAACTCTCAGGATTTTCCTGGCTCAGTTGTTGTCTGCCCATGCTGCTGAGGGATGAGATACCAAGAACAGGTGCCTATTTTCCCACCTTTGGCCTTTTCCCTGTGGGTTTATTTCATCCAATGTTCTTCATAAAGAAAATGAGATTCCACTTCCCAAATACCAACAGCTGGGTAGCGGGGGTACCCTCTCAGTATGCATACAGTATGTCTCTGACCCACCTCAGGTGAACACTTGAACCTCTGTCCCCATGATGCCAAGTGTGTGCACGTTTTCTGCTTAAAATCATTGACATTCATACTGGCATTGTGTTGCTGTTTTGTGTTTTTCCTGTGAGCTGCCTGGGAAGCTTGCAGGCACATACTAATTATTAGTAGTGAACAGACTGTGGTTGCTTTCAAGATAGTTTTCTCTGAAATAATTGTTAAAATCTTCTTCAGGGTGTTAGCTCAAGCCAAACCTGCAAGAAGCATGTTAGTTGTTGGGTTGTAAGAGTGATGTACTGTCATGTGAAAGGAGATATTTCCTTGAATCACTTATATTTGAACAATCTATCAGTGCCCCCAGGGAAGACGAGACCCTTGTGCCTGAGCAGTTTGTCAGCGCTTCATTATGGGGACCCAATGAACAGCCCACTGTATCAGAGGGTGGCTTGACCAACTTATTCAGGGTCACATGCTGACAGCATCCCCACTCTTAGTTGGTTTATTATCAGTTTTGTCAAGTATGTTATCTGCTGCTGCTGGCTGCCAGAATAACACACTTTATTAACAGACACACTGGTAACAGAAGATTGTGACAGTTTAAGGTTCAGAGATTGCTGCTGATAGTACACTGACTCCGAAATACTAATTTGAAGTGATATACAGACCATCTCTAACCACCAATGAAATCAAATTGAGATAATCATTTAACACACATAGAATAAGGTTCTTACCCAATCGATGTCCCTATGGAGGAGAAGACAGGTTCAGGCCATTGACCAGTCCCTGTATTTATGATGGAGTCTTGTTTGACCTTCCTCCCCACTTAAGCTATATTTATGTTATTTTCTTTGAGGGAAGGGAAAATGTTAGTTACAGCTGATGTAATCTCATATTTAGGTCGAGTTTGAGTGACTTTATTCATTGCATACCTAGGGACTTGAAAAGTAATACATATTTTTGAGCTAATGAAGTAAAGTTCAGCTTTTGATTCTGTCACCATTTAGGGATAGGAA
>WEIV01012191.1:10071-24297 GCA_013390005.1 Calyptomena viridis
CCCCAGGGGCAACAAGCCCCATGGAGGGTCCAAGCTTATCAAAGGCAACCAGGGAAGAGCCCCTTGTATTTCTGGTCTGTGGTTCTATAGGGGACTCCAGCCAATGGGAAGGGAGGAGAAGGGGAGGGGACAAACCATCTGGGGTGAAGGGCAGGGGATTTAACAGAACATACCAAGTAGCAGAACAGTATAACACAGAGATACATAATATAGAAGTACATACTAATTACACACTACAACAGGAAAGGACCTTAAAGCCCATCTCATTCCACTCCCTGCCATGGGCAAGGACACCTTCCACTATCCCAGGTTGCTCCAAACTCCATCCAGCCTGGCCTTGGACACTTCCAGGGATCCAGAGGCAGCCACAGCTTCTCTGGGCAACCTGGGCCAAGGCCTCACAACCCTCATAGGGAAGAATTCCTTCCCAATATCTCATCTATCCCTGCCCTCTGGCAGTGGGAAGCCATTCTCCCTTGTCCCAAGTCCCTCTCCAGCTCTCTTGGAGCCCCTTTAGGCACTGGAAGGGGCTCTAAGGTCTCCCTGGAGCTTTCTCTTCTCCAGGTGAACACCTCCAGCTCTCCCAGCCTGTCTCCAGAGCAGAAGGGCTCCAGCCCTTGAAGCATCTCTGTGGCATCCTCTGGACTCGCTCCAGCAGCTCCATGTCCTTCCTGTGCTGTTCCCCAGAGCTGGAGGCAGCTCTGCAGGTGGGGTCTCGCTTGAGAGAGGCAGAGAGACAGAATCCCATCTTCCAGTCCCAGTATCTTTCCCCCCATTAACTGAAGACTGGATTTCATCCAGTGAAGGCAGTTTCTTGCCACTGGTCATTCCTCCCAGGCCATAAAATCTGGCATCAGCAGAGAGCTGGGAAGGGACAGCACAGGTGGGTATGACCTGCATTATCTGTGTGTTCTCCTGAAAGCTCATATCAACTGCCTATGGGATGGGTTAGTTTTTATCCAGAACCTTTCCCTGGCCTGGCTCATCCCATGACCAGCAGCTGACGATAGTGCAAGGGAATGGTCCATGGGGCAGGGGGCAAGGACCTCTTGTTCTGGCACCAACCTCCATGTTGACCAACTTCATAAGGAGCAGGAGATTGTAGCACAGCACAAAACCAGGAACAATTCCATGGCAAAGACGTTGTAGTTCAGTGCAGGCTTCAGCACCTGGAAGATGTTGGTAAGCAGGATGTCCAGGCAAAGCCGAGTTGCCTGTAACAGCCAAATATTCCCCTTGGCTGGTGGTTGGTTGGCTGCCTGTGCACTGGAATTACACTGAAGTAAAAAAAGAATCAGGCCAGTTGCCTGACATTGTGTCTTTCTGTTTTCAAAGGGCTGCACAGAGAATTTAACTGGAAGCTTTAGGGCAGAAAAACCCAAGCACTCTCAGTATTTCAGTGCATTTTGGATAAGGCCAGATGGGCTTATCCAAAGAAACTTGATGTGTGTGTTAATTTTGAGGAAGCTGTGTGTGCTTTAAAGCTTTTGGAGACTTGGAAATCGGACCCACAGTCAACTCACAATGTTTCTGTGAAGGAGATCCAAGGATTTGACATGGATGTGTCAATTTTCTGCTTTAAAAGAGATGTAAGCCTGCAAGTAAACTTGCCATGTCAGTGGTGTGTCAGAAGGCCATTACCTACTTATTTTCAAAAATTATTTTGCCAACTGCCTGGCTGGCTTTCCTTTTCCCAAACTGTTTGAGAGAATGTAAGAGCTGAGCTACTTGGCTACAAGAGATTTTCTTCTCTGAAATTGGCNGGGCTTATCCAAAGAAACTTGATGTGTGTGTTAATTTTGAGGAAGCTGTGTGTGCTTTAAAGCTTTTGGAGACTTGGAAATCGGACCCACAGTCAACTCACAATGTTTCTGTGAAGGAGATCCAAGGATTTGACATGGATGTGTCAATTTTCTNCAGCAGCACATTCAACATCATGGCTTCATGAGTCAGGACTTTCTGTCTGAAAAGGATCGCGTCAAGAAGCTCCAGACAAAAATTCCCTATAGCTCAGCAACAGAGCTTGCAGTGTAAGAGACTCTGTTAGCAGGGAGAGCTAGATGTGAAAGTCAGATATTTCTGCCTGGGCATCCTTCCACGCTGGACAAAGGAAGCGCTCAGTAATGGTCAGCGAGGCTCCGTGACTCAAGTGCTTTGATAATTGCTCCTGGAGCACAGTGTGTGAAACCAGACAGATCTGCAATGTGATGGCTTTGCTGATGTCAGGAGGCTTTGGAAGTTACTCCGTGCCCGGGTTTCTGGAGCTGTGTTGGATGGAGCGTCATGGCTGTTGCTCAGACCTGCTAGGATCTCCTGTTGCATGCCAGGACCTCTGTGTTGTTATGTCATGAGGGCGTTGTTTGTGTCATTCTCAGCCCCGAGTGCATCACTGTGACAGGAGCGCTGCCCGTGGGCAGGCTTGGGTTTTTCAATGTCTTGCAACTTTCCACTGCTTTACTTTAGTAATTCCATTAATCCATCAGGATTTATTTCACCCACAGGTCACAAGGTTTTTGCTCGTGTAGAACGTGTAGTGACAGGACAGTGGGTTAGATGTGATATTGGGAAGAAATTCTTCCCTGTGAGGGTGGTGAGGTCCTGGCACAGGTTGCCCAGAGAAGCTGTGTCTGCCCCATCCCTGGAAGTGTCCAAGGCCAGGTTGGACGGGACTTAGAACAACCTGGGATAGTGGAAGGTGTCCCTGCCCATGGCAGGGGTTGGAACGTGATGAGCTTTAAGGTCCCTTCCAACCCAGACTATTCTACAATTCTTAATGTCAATCCCCATGAATCCTGTGGTATATACAGCATTCCCAGGAGGTGTGTATGGGCTCCCCATGTGAGCACAGCCTGCCTTGGGTGGATGGAAGGCAAAGGGGGAGAGGAGATGGTTTGATGTACGACAGATGAAATGAGAACATATGGGAGTCACTCAGGAGGCTGAGTTTTGTATTGTGTTCAGGTGATTTTGGTGTCTATTTCTGATTTCTCTGAAATTCAGTTTTCTGCTGAAAAAAACCTGACTCTGGAGAATTTGTGTGAGGACACAGCTCAGGAGCTGTGCTACACTTGGGGGATGGACTTTTGAGCCTTATCTACTGGAATTTTCAGAAGACAACAGGTGAAGGAGGTTGATAAAATTCCCCTTGCTCCAGCCTGTGCTTCCAGGCCACAGCGAGGGCAGCACTGGCCTACTCAAGCCAAGGAAAGAGGGAAAAACATCCTTCATTCTTGGGAGCCCACCTGCTCTTCTGCTGCTGTTCCCACAGCCAAGGAACATTCCTTTGCTATGGAACTGCCTGAACAGGAGCTCTGTGCCAGGCACTCACCCCACTCGTGTGGGCTGGGAGGAAGAGGAGCTCAGCCATGANCCGAGTTGCCTGTACACAGCCAAATATTCCCCTTGGCTGGTGGTTGGTTGGCTGCCTGTGCACTGGAATTACACTGAAGTAAAAAAAGAATCAGGCCAGTTGCCTGACATTGTGTCTTTCTGTTTTCAAAGGGCTGCACAGAGAATTTAACTGGAAGCTTTAGGGCAGAAAAACCCAAGCACTCTCAGTATTTCAGTGCATTTTGGATAAGGCCAGATGGGCTTATCCAAAGAAACTTGATGTGTGTGTTAATTTTGAGGAAGCTGTGTGTGCTTTAAAGCTTTTGGAGACTTGGAAATCGGACCCACAGTCAACTCACAATGTTTCTGTGAAGGAGATCCAAGGAGTTGACATGGATGTGTCAATTTTCTGCTTTAAAAGAGATGTAAGCCTGCAAGTAAACTTGCCATGTCAGTGGTGTGTCAGAAGGCCATTACCTACTTATTTTCAAAAATTATTTTGCCAACTGCCTGGCTGGCTTTCCTTTTCCCAAACTGTTTGAGAGAATGTAAGAGCTGAGCTACTTGGCTACAAGAGATTTTCTTCTCTGAAATTGGCAGCTGCTCACTCCGGAAGAGAAGCAGCATATTTGGCCACTGATTGCAAAAGAAAAGGGAAAACCATTATTTTTTCATTGCGCTTATTTAACTATCCAGTGGGAGACATTGACTGTATTTGGGTAACCCCTGTTACAGCATTGCTAAGGCTTCCCTATTCCTAAAAAGTAAAAAAATCAGGATATTCAGTTCCCAAAAATGCATATATTCCCCTTGGCTGGGTTCAGAGCAAGTGGATGCCAAATGTCTCATTGTGTCAGGTCTTACACAGCAGCACATTCAACATCATGGCTTCATGAGTCAGGACTTTCTGTCTGAAAAGGATCGCGTCAAGAAGCTCCAGACAAAAATTCCCTATAGCTCAGCAACAGAGCTTGCAGTGTAAGAGACTCTGTTAGCAGGGAGAGCTAGATGTGAAAGTCAGATATTTCTGCCTGGGCATACTTCCACGCCGGATAAAGGAAGTGCTCAGTAATGGTCAGCGAGGCTCCGTGACTCAAGTGCTTTGATAATTGCTCCTGGAGCACAGTGTGTGAAACCAGACAGATCTGCAATGTGATGGCTTTGCTGATGTCAGGAGGCTTTGGAAGTTACTCCGTGCCCGGGTTTCTGGAGCTGTGTTGGATGGAGCGTCATGGCTGTTGCTCAGACCTGCTAGGATCTCCTGTTGCATGCCAGGACCTCTGTGTTGTTATGTCATGAGGGCGTTGTTTGTGTCATTCTCAGCCCCGAGTGCATCACTGTGACAGGAGCGCTGCCCGTGGGCAGGCTTGGGTTTTTCAATGTCTTGCAACTTTCCACTGCTTTACTTTAGTAATTCCATTAATCCATCAGGATTTATTTCACCCACAGGTCACAAGGTTTTTGCTCGTGTAGAACGTGTAGTGACAGGACAGTGGGTTAGATGTGATATTGGGAAGAAATTCTTCCCTGTGAGGGTGGTGAGGTCCTGGCACAGGTTGCCCAGAGAAGCTGTGTCTGCCCCATCCCTGGAAGTGTCCAAGGCCAGGTTGGACGGGACTTAGAACAACCTGGGATAGTGGAAGGTGTCCCTGCCCATGGCAGGGGTTGGAACGTGATGAGCTTTAAGGTCCCTTCCAACCCAGACTATTCTACAATTCTTAATGTCAATCCCCATGAATCCTGTGGTATATACAGCATTCCCAGGAGGTGTGTATGGGCTCCCCATGTGAGCACAGCCTGCCTTGGGTGGATGGAAGGCAAAGGGGGAGAGGAGATGGTTTGATGTACGACAGATGAAATGAGAACATATGGGAGTCACTCAGGAGGCTGAGTTTTGTATTGTGTTCAGGTGATTTTGGTGTCTATTTCTGATTTCTCTGAAATTCAGTTTTCTGCTGAAAAAAACCTGACTCTGGAGAATTTGTGTGAGGACACAGCTCAGGAGCTGTGCTACACTTGGGGGATGGACTTTTGAGCCTTATCTACTGGAATTTTCAGAAGACAACAGGTGAAGGAGGTTGATAAAATTCCCCTTGCTCCAGCCTGTGCTTCCAGGCCACAGCGAGGGCAGCACTGGCCTACTCAAGCCAAGGAAAGAGGGAAAAACATCCTTCATTCTTGGGAGCCCACCTGCTCTTCTGCTGCTGTTCCCACAGCCAAGGAACATTCCTTTGCTATGGAACTGCCTGAACAGGAGCTCTGTGCCAGGCACTCACCCCACTCGTGTGGGCTGGGAGGAAGAGGAGCTCAGCCATGACAGCTGTCCCTCCCAGGCAGGAGCTTACAGAGAAGCTGGATCTTTCTGAGTAAGAGCCAATTCTTAAGCCAAGTGAAGGTGCAGATTTCCTTCGCTGGGAGCAAGGCAAGTCTGTTCTTGGTGGGAAGTTCTTTCTTGGAGACTCACCTGGGGAGTATGGAAACAGCCAGGCTGCGTGGGACCACGGGGCCACATCCTGCTCTGTGATGGGGCAGGGAGAGGTAGAGTGACTTCCCTAGTATGTCAGGAAGTTTCAACCAAGGACAGGAACGCATAAAGATGGGGGAGGACCTCGGGTTTCCTCTTGCCCNTCGTGTGGGCTGGGAGGAAGAGGAGCTCAGCCATGACAGCTGTCCCTCCCAGGCAGGAGCTTACAGAGAAGCTGGATCTTTCTGAGTAAGAGCCAATTCTTAAGCCAAGTGAAGGTGCAGATTTCCTTCGCTGGGAGCAAGGCAAGTCTGTTCTTGGTGGGAAGTTCTTTCTTGGAGACTCACCTGGGGAGTATGGAAACAGCCAGGCTGCGTGGGACCACGGGGCCACATCCTGCTCTGTGATGGGGCAGGGAGAGGTAGAGTGACTTCCCTAGTATGTCAGGAAGTTTCAACCAAGGACAGGAACGCATAAAGATGGGGGAGGACCTCGGGTTTCCTCTTGCCCAGTTTGCTCTGCTTCCTGGTGCTCTCCATCTAGACTCAAAGAGAAGCTGCCTTGCTCTCCCTATCCTCCTCCAGTGTGGCATGCAGCCAGGAGGATCCTCTTGGATCCAGGCACTCCATGTCCTGCACCAAGGGTGGGCAGCACCAAAGAGTGTCCTCTGTTCTTGTCATAGAATCACAGAATAATTTGGGTTGGAAAGGACCTTAAAGCTCATCACGTTCCATCCCCTGTCATGAGCAGGGACAGCTTCCACTATCCCAATGTAATGTCCGGGNTCTCCTGCTGCTCATGCTGTGGGATCAGCCCAGGGCACGGGGGGTCTCTGGGCTGGGTCATGTTCAGCCTCTCACCCACCAGCCCCCTCAAGTCCTTCTCTCCAGGGCTGCTCCATCTGCTCATCCCCAGCTTGAATTGGTCCTGGGGTTTGCCCTGACCCAGGTACAGCACTTTACACTTTGGTCTTGTTAAACTGCATGAGATTCCCATGGACCCACTGCTCAAGCTTGTCCAGGTCCGTCCGGATGGCCCCGCCCTTCAGGTGTGTCACCACAACTCAGCTTTTTGTCACTCGATCCCTCCGTCTGTTCATTAATGAAGATATTAAATAACACTGGTCCCAATATGGACCCCAAAAGCAGCTGCAGTTCAGAGCAGAGAGCTCCAGGGAACTGCAGGATTTCACACGGTGGCTCCCTCCTGCTCCTCAGGGCTGCCCTGCTCCTCAGGGCTGCCCTGCCTCCATGCTTGGACCAAAACCCTGGGCTCCAAACCAGGCTGAGGACCTGAAGGTTCACTGTGCCAGCACCAGCTCGCGGGCAGGTCTGGCTGTGTCCCAGCCCACGGCATCGAGGGCTGCAGGCTGACCCCACGGGGCTGCGCTTGCCTCTGACAGCCGCACATCCCGGCTGGAATGACAGGTGTCCACCGGCCAGGATTTCGGGCTGAGACGGAGCGCAGTGACCCGTCCCTCCCTGGCAGCTGCCTGCAGTGCCCCGAGGCAGCGGCTTCGCAATCCGGGAAGTGGCTGCCACACGTCGAGCCCCTTCTGGCAGCGTCGCGGGTCACTGCCAGCCCCTTCGACCGCGCTTCCTTCCCCTCCGGCTCCCGGGAAGGGAAGCTGCCCCCCCAGTGTGCCCATCAGCAAAAAGGCTGCGGGTGCCGCAGGGTCACCCGTCTGCCTCTTGGATCAGTGCCCAAGGAACTTAGCAGAAAATGCCCCAGCAGAGTGGAATGGCAGAGTCGGAAGAGCCAGGGAATTTGGGAGATATAAAAGGAATTAATCCAGCTGCGAGGCTGGGGAGAGTTAGCACCTCAGGTTATTTTTTGGAGGTGTTTGGATATTTTTAGGGAACTGCCCTGCATGTGTTTTCTGCCCAGCTGGCTCCCTCCTCCCCTGTGGTTATGAAAATATGTTTTTCAGCCAAAACTGCCTTGGTTCCACAGCACTCCCTGTGAGACATGTGACAGTGTGACACTGCCTTCAGCGGTGGGGATCCATGCTCAGGGCTTTCCCACAATAGGCTGGACACCGCTGTGAGTATGCCAAAAAACCTTCTGGTTCCAGAAGGGATTTAGCCCCACAAAGCCTTTCTGCTGCCTGAATTCAACTCCTCATCCTGGTCACCTCTGAGCTGCTCTTGCCTCCACCCACTCTCAACTGGGCTGGTTGCACATCCCAGCCAGGAGGCTGAGGCTGGGAGAAAGTCTATGGAACTGGGGAGTGATGCTGGAGATGCTGCAGTGAGCAGCCCCTCCATGGGAGCAAGCTGCCTGCTCTGCATCTCTGTTCTGCCTCTTCCTGGGGCTCTTCCACAGGCAGCAATCCCAGCCTGGCCATAGGAAAAACTGTCCTGAACATCCCTTGCTGTAGTCAAAGCCTGGAGTGTCTTGTCCCACCCTCTGCTGATGGATAACGGATTCCTCTGCCCTGCTCCAGCACAGCCCCTGTACCTCCCACTCCACATTTTCCAGGCTAAGCAGGCACTGGGCTTTTCCACTCTGCCAGGCTGTTTCCCATGCTGGATCAAGGCTTTCTCAAAGTGTTCAACTCATCCCATGAGGCAGTGCCTGGGGAGAGAGGTGTTCCCATGCTCTGCCATCCACTGCCACGGTTGCTGCCAGACCCTGCTCGTCCCTGCTCCAAAGCCTGGAAAAAAAAATCCTGAGACCTGGCAAGATTCTACACAAATTTCCATGAGAAATCCAACGTGGCCATCACCCGCCTGTGTCTGTGCTGGAGCTCTCCCAGGCCTCTCCTGAGGGCAGCGGCACTGCCAATGCTCACCAAACTTTCGGCAGAGCCCCAGCCAAGCCTGGGCGCTTACCCATGGCTCCAGCGGCTCCACGAGCCCTTTTTCCTGCTGCTGGTTCCCAGCTGCCTGGGGAGCCGACTGCCTCCCATTGCTCCAGTGACATATTTATTGCTATCAGTTTAGTCTTTAATTTCCTTTGTTTCAGAATATCTGATGGTGCAATTAAGAAGGCCCAAAGGGAAGCATGTGTGTGCTTGGTCATCAGACCTGTGGTTACCATCTGTCTGGAAGCAGCACTGGAGCAGGGCTTGGGAACAGCTGCCAGGCTTCCAGGCTTGTTTCCATTTTCTAAGAGGTTAACTGAGACCCCAATGCAAAAAGACATCCAGAGCCCCACCACACACACGGAGCCACATGCACCCATACAGAAACACACACATAAACACAGATGTGGGCCAGCATGGGGATGTGTAAACAGAGCCCTGTGCGGAAGCAGCCCCGGGAATGTGGGATGGGACCTGCGTTATCCTGGGTTTTAACAAATTATGATGTGGCAGAACAGCGATGCCCCTGGTTCTGTGTGGGGAGTGAGGAGCTGGTTGCACTTTGCACCTCAAATCCATGAAGTGCAGCTTGTTCTGACCCAGCTCTGGGGTGGTGGGGCAGATCCCTCTTGCTGCTCATCTGAGACCTTTGGGGGGAAGAGCCCAGTCATAGTAGCTGTGAAGAGGCACAGCAGAGGCTTGTTTCCTCCTAGGCTTGGCTGCAAGATGAGCATGCGAGGATGTGCATGAGGATGCAGCCAGGGTTGGGATATGGAGCTCTCCCTACCGGCTCTGGGAGAGGGGCTGGGCCCCTCTGCCCAGGAGGGCTGGAGGAGAGAAGGGAGATTTAATATTTATTGCAGCAGGGTTAGGAAAGGAGAGAGCCTTTTGCTTTGTCTCTAAGGAGTGGTAAATCCTGGTCCTCGAGGGGCTGAGGCCCCTGGTGCCCTGAGGCCTGGTGGTACAGGGTTGATGGTACATGGTACTGTGGTGATGGGGAGAGGTCTTGTTGGGGTGATGGGAACCGATGGTACAGGGGTGATTGGGACTGATGGTGCTGGGATGATGGGGACTGGTGGTGTCAGGATGATGGGATCAATGGTGTCAGGGTGATGCAGACTGGTGGTTCCAGGGTGATGGAGACCAATTGTATCAGAGTGATGGGGACTGGTGGTGCTGGGGCAATGAGAAGCAGTGGTGCTGGTGTGATGGGATGAATGGTGCCAGGGTAATGGTGACTAGTGGTGCCATGTTGATGAGCACCACAGAGAACCACTGCTGCCTCAACGGGCTGACATACAGCAGCACCAAGGTGAGGTGTTTGGCAGCAGAACTTGGCAGCACTGAGGTGAGGTGACCACAGCTTTGATTTGGAAATAGAGGATTTGAGTTTTAATTTTAATATGGGTTTTAAGGTTTTAAGCTAAGTTAGAGCTTCATGTAGTTTTTTTTTTCCATTTACTTCTCTCCCTTCACCTAGTTAATGATAAGGTTGGAATTAAAAGCATAGTCACAACACTAGGGACAGTGGAACAGGGAGAGGGAGATAGCAAGTGGCACCCTAGACATGTTGGCGTGCTACAAAACAAAACAAGTTTGTGGTTAAGCAGTGTTTATAACAGAGTGTTCTTAGATCTAAGGTGATGATAATACCCCAAAAATACCACCAGAAGACCCCACATGGGGCGGGGGTCTGGGCGGAGAAGGGTGTTGACTGTGCTAATTAGTTAATGATGTAATGTAGATGTTTATTCATAGAGTAGTTATGCATATGTATAAGCTATGTCCATTTAAGTGTGCTTCGCTTCATGTGGGGGGGTGGCAGGGAACTGGAGGGGTGAAAATCCTTTCTATTTCCCTGTGGGAATAAATTTTAAATTTTATAGCTTGCAAGCTTTGGAATTTCTTTAGATCGTCCACTTATCAAATACAAATTGGCACCCCAGCAAATCAATCAGCAAATCAGCTTCCTCATAGAAAACCCCATCTCTGAGCCTGGCAGGCATCTCACCAGGGCTGCCAGGACAAGACAGACTTTGTCCACCCATCTCTGTCCTCCCTGCCCCACAGCCACGCACAGAGCCCATGCAGGAAATGCCAGGACAGGGAAAGAGCAAGGAGAAATCTTTCTAGGAGCAGGTTTGTGCCTCACGGTGCCCAGCTGTGGAGGAGGAGAGTCTGCCATGGCTGGTAAAGACTGGGTTCACACTGCTGCCATGGGGGCTCATTTGGAGCTTGCTCCTTTCCCTCCTGTCTTCACAAGACGTGTAGAAACTTCCTATCTCTGGAGCATGGGGCCTTTAGTCAAATTTGGTTGGCAGCCACAGGCGCCCACACGCTCGCCTGGCGGGATTGCACGCACACCTAGTTTTCTTAGGAAATGAGAGGAGAGTGTGACCCAGGCTGAGCAGTGCTTCATTTTGCTGCAATAAATTAACATGTCAACTCTTCTGGCCCTAAAACATGTCCCAGGTGCAGCAAGAGCCAAGGGGGGTGCTTGGCATCCTCACAGCAAGCTTGGCACTCAGGTGAGGGAGGTGCAGCCAAGTTCAGTGGGGATTCCAAGGTGCCCATCGGGGCTCAGTCCCTGCCCTGCTATGGCCGGGGGCTGGGGGTCTCCAGTGGAGGGGTCCTGCTGGGGTTGAGGGCCAAGCAGTGGAGGCAGTGAGCGAGGTACTGTAGGGTGTATCCCAACTTTCTTCCCAACTCTTCACCCTTGACAGCCTTCTGCCTCTTCTCCAAGTGCCCTCCCTTTCCTTGGGTGAGATCTTCCCCAGTTTTAGCTGGGAGCATCCCACTCCCTCCTTGTGGTGCTGTTGGGCTGGAGGTGTCACTGCTTCCTGGGGTCAGAGAGTGTGGGGAGAGCAAAGATTTGTGGGGACAGGGAGATCAGGCTTGGCCAGGGCTGTTCTCTCCTGCCATCACCACTTAATGTTGAGAGAAACCTCTGCTTTCCTTTTCTCTGTTTCTCCATGAATTTTCTACTACTTTCGCTCTTTATCTGAGTTTGTCTTGGTGGGAAAAGTGATGGCAGGGGCTTGTCTTCCCCCAGAGCCATGCTGGTGTGCATCCAAAGGTGGCACAACCCCCTTTGCTCTCCAGGGCAAAGGGACCCCCAGCTGGCCTTTGCCCACTCAGCCATGCAATGATGTCCTGGATCCAGGGACCCTGGGGAGCTGCCGCAGCTCCCACTTGGTCCTTCTCCACCATCCCCACTGTCCTGGTTGATCTCTCCCAGTGTTGCCTGCTCCTCTGGGAGCCTACTCAGGATTTGATTCCCAGTTCTTCACCCTTGCCAGCCCTTTGGCTCATCCCCAACTTCCCTCCCTTTCCCTGAGTGAGATCTTCGCCTTGAGCACTGATTTTCCCCTCATGGCCAGGAATTAGGTGGGTTCAGGCTGTCTGAAATGTCTTTGTTAAGCAGATGTGTCTCAAATAGCTTCAACCCTACAGGTCCTGCTGGATTTGGGGCTTTGAGCTCAGGCCCTGCAGGGGAGATTTAATGTCACATGAGACCCAAGCAGAGCAAGGGTGGAAGAGCCAGGCTGTTCTCTCCCTCTTGGACACCAATGAGTGTGTGCTCTGCATGCTGTGGGTCTGGTCAGGATGCTGAGCTCTTTATCAAGGCTCCTCTGTCAGTGCTGCAGAAGTGCCCCTGTCTCTGTTGGGGGGTGATAGCTGTACTGAGATAAGCTCTCCATCTGATACCCAGGGGCAGCTCCACGCATCAATCCAAGGCAGCACTTCCCCTCCTTGAGGGAGGGTGACAAGACAAGGGTCCCCTAAACCCTGTGCAAGGTATATGGGGGTTTCCCAGCCACCCCAGAACTGGGATGCAGCAAGGAGAGGCCTCTCCAGCAGCTTCACAGGGCTGGATTTGACCCTGCTCCAAGCTCACTCACCATAAGACTAAACACTTGCTGAGCAAAGCTGCCGACAAGAGTCTCAGGGGACCACTGAGGATATGTCATCCTGCTCCCGAGCCAGCCCGGAGTTCCAGCAGTGTCACACAGTGAGCGGCTCTGCCGGAGGGTCCGGATCCGCCCCCTGCCCTCCCCCTGGCTCTTGCAGACTCGTGCCAAGTCCCCTGAGGGGCACGGGGGTGGCTCTTGGAGCCGGATCCTTCGACAGAGGTTGCGTTCGTCTCTCCTCCAGCCCATTGTCTTGTTTATTTGTCAGGGTTGGTCCCCAATTAGGAGTTCGAGCCGTTTGGGACAAGGGCTGTTTCTTCCCATGTGAACGTGCAGTTCTCGCCCCGCGGGCTGTGATGTGGCCACGGACCCGCAGGAGCATCTGCTATTGCAGCAACAGTGCCCGAATGCGTTTCAGATGGGCTCGGCTCTGCCTTCCGTGCTCGGGCCAGCGGCCAGCCTGGGATGGAGTGGGAGAGCCTCCAGCCAGCCCTTGGGATGCAATGTTCCCATCCTCGGGGATCTGCTGGGCAGATCGTACTGGCTGAACGCGTGTCCCCAATGCTGAGCCTTGAGGAGACCTCCGAGACTGGGAAAGGGCTCTACCATGGGCACCAACGGGTCTGACCCCAGTCCGGGTCCACACAAGGGAAGCCGGGATGCTCCAACTGGGATCTCTTAAGGAATAACCCAGCTGCCATCCCCGGCTTTTCTGGTAGGATGCTTCTGCTGGCTCAGTGCCCGGGGATGCAGCACAGAGGGAATGTGTAGCTGGAAGTGCCCCAGCACCGCACCTGCCCCCACGGACGACAAGTCCCATCTGGCCGGTGGACCCGGGGCAGCGGCAGGGACCCGTCCGGCCGGGTTCGCGCAGCGTCAGGCAACACATGATCTGCGCCGCAGGGCCAAGGGCTGAGGTCAGTTAGTCACACCCAGGCAGCAGCACTGACTTCACCGCGGGCAGGAGCAGCTCCTCACGTATCCCGCTCCCCGAAGGCAGCGCTCAGGCCGCTCCGTTATCGGGGCGCAGGCATCGTTCCCATCGCAACAGATGGATCCGCGGAGCTCCTCCTGGCTCTCAGCCCCGCCAAAATAGTTTCTCTGGTCCTGGAGCCGAAGGGGGATCACTGACAGGGTCCTGCCGGGGAAAGGCACAGCTCCTGTTCTTTCACGGTGCTTCCGGTCCGGCTCGCGGGGCTGGCTCGCTTCCCCAGGGCGCCGGTTGGGCGGGATCAGCCGCTGGTTGAGGTCATTGAAAGCCCTTTCCATCTCCTCCGAGTTTGAGATGAGCAGGGCCACGCATCCTGGCTCGCTGGGGCGATGGCACAAGCCGAGGGCTGCCACCAGCCCAGCTCCAAAACCCCACGGGNCCAGGTCCAAAACCCCACGGGTGAGCAAAGGAAGGGATTTAGGGAATTTTAGCGGCTTGTCCACGCGTTTCCAGGAAAGGAAGAGTTAATCCCCCACCCGGTGCTAATGAGCCTTAACTGAGAATGACCCGACACAGGGGAGAAGTGAATCTATTGTCCTCGCCTGTGTTTGTCTTCCAGGGAGACTCACGAAACGCAGAACCCGGGAAACGCAGAACCCGGGCGTGAGTTCCCGATTTATGTCAGGAGGCTGTGATTTATTCTATTTATTTTTTTTTTTCCATCTGGTTGAGGAGGGACATTGAACACAAGCGTGAGAAATCCAGATGGGCACAACTCCTCCCC
>WEIV01012191.1:24326-43508 GCA_013390005.1 Calyptomena viridis
CCCCATCCCAGCTCCCGGCCCCACTGAGCCCGACCCCAGCCCCTGTCCCCTGACACCCCTCGAGCCTCCAAATGGGTTGGTGACACCTCTGGGCAGCTGCCAGGTCCCTGGTGGGGTGAGGTGTGGATATTGACACACAAACAGCCCTAGACTTCCAGTCTATGAGATGTTGGCCATACAACACCACAGTAGCAGTAGCCATGAGGACACCCGGGTGTCTCCAGCTGCAGGGACAGGGTGACCCTGGATTCCATCATGGAGCCAGCAAGCGCTGCAGGACGTTGCCTTGGGGCATAATGCCCATTCCAAAGGGATGATGCTCTCTCCTCTGTGCCCTGACCCATCCCTGTGCTTTGAGGAGGTTGTATTGCTTTGAGAACATCATATCTCACGGTGCAGGCCGGAAACGGGCCCCACAGATAGGCTGTGACCCAAAAACAGGCACCTTCCAGGACAGGGGCATCAGGGCAGAGTGCCTTCCCTGGTGGCAGGCTGTGATGATAGAAGAAAGGCACATCATGCCTGGGGATGCACCGTGGCACCCAGGGGTGTGCCCTGGTGCCTCTGATGTAAGGCAGGAGAGTCAGTGCTTGTTCGGGACTCACCCCCTGCCATGAAGGGTCCAGGCTGGAGCTGGGCACCACTGTCCCTGCTGTCACCACTGGTGCGGCATGAGGCAGTCATTGGCACAAGTGGTGCCACTTTGGGGTCAAACCCATGCTGTGAAACCTCCCATGAGAGCTGAGGGACACAACCAGACAGCATGACCCCATGGGGCAGAGGAAGAGGGGTTTTGGGGCGACTTCTGAATTTCTGCAATGATTTTTGGTTGGGGCTCCTCCAAGACACAAGAGATGATCACACAGGATCTTTGCTCATCCGCTTGCTGTCTCATGCCTGGGAGGTTTGGCCAGTGGCCCAAGGGCTCTGGAGGAGGAGGGAAATTTCATCATCCTGCTCCAACATCTCCTGTATAATCAGCCTCTTGTTAACCAATACAGCCCCATACAAGATGCTCACCGAGGACCGGGGCACTAGTGGAGCCTTAGGTGGTCTTGGCCTCAGTGAAGCTTTGCTGAGCCTCTCCCAGCACTGTCTGTGACCTTCAGCCCACAGCAATGCCTGAGAGGGTTCTGGGGGAGCAGAGGTGTTGAGGGGGAGCATAAAGGGCACCTGGAAAAGACCAGCCAAAAGCAGTCTGTTTCTGTAGGTTTATTTAAAAAAACGGGGCAAAGAAGTATAAAAAAATAAATATTTAAATAGAATTCCATTTCATATATTACCACAAATCTTCTTAATAATTACTAATTATTGTTAACAATAAAATTATTAAGTCAGGTCACAGCTCTCGGCGCACACTGGGCTTTCCACTGAGGCAATAAATAACCCTCACAGCCTGCTCTGGTGCCAGGAGTGAGCCAGCACCTCCTGCCACCAGCCTGGGGCCCATCCTTGTGTCCCCGTGTCCCACATCGCCATGTCCCTGTGTCCCACTTCCCCCATGCCCAGGCTGCATTCAGCCACGAGAAGCCCAGCCCTTGGCCGTTAGTACATTCTGAGTCCTTCCTATGGAAAAGGCACTTTTCCAAAGCAGATGGGTGTTCCATGCCCCACTGTGCCCGTGCAGGGGGATGATGCTCCACAGTGGGGTGGATGCCTGCTCTGTCCCCCATAGGTGGCCTCGTCCCAGATGGCAGGACACAACCCCAGCCACTAGAGCCACTCCAGTTTGGCTCCTTGCGGGGGAGCCCAGCCTTAAAATGTGCAGGGGGAGTGTGTCCCCACATCCCTATGTCCCAATGCCCCCATGTCCTTATGTCCCCGTGACCCTGCCAGCCATAGCATCACTGTGTCCTTCCTGACAATCCTTTTTCCAGGGAAGTGGGAGCTTTTGGATGGTGCAAAAGGACATCTGTCAGGTTGTTCTCCATGATGTCCGTGGGGGACAGAGTCCAGCCCTGCCACCAGCCCCCCCAGCTCCCCACACCCCGTGGGAGCACAGGGATGGCTGAGGCACATCCCGGGACCAGCCCATACCCCGGCATCACCTCAGGGATATGCTGCCTTGTTTCACTGGATGCCAGCCCCAGCTCTGCTCCACCCAGGACACTCTGGGCTGCAACGTTCACCTCCTCAAGGGGCAATAAATTACCAGAGGGTGGATGGGGCCAGCGCAGGGTCTGGGGTAAATAGGAAGGCAGGAGTTCGGGAGGCAGCAGCAGGGGGCTGCCAGCAGTGGAGAAGCAGCAGAGCCAAGGCAGGCACTCATGAGGGGCTGAGATGAGGTAGGAGGACACGTGCTGCCTGCCCAATGACCTGCATGTACTTCCTGAGCACCTGGCAGCCCTGTTGCTTCTTCTTGAAGGCACTCTTGCCCTTGGAGCTCTCCCCGTACCTGATGTCCACCTGGAAGATGTTGTAGTTCTTGCAGAGGAGGCAGGTGAGGTTGGAGATAAGGCCCCAGGTGGTCTTGGTGGTGTTGTGGAGCCGGTTGAGGAGCTCCTTGGCCGTGGGGTTGAGCTCCTCTTGGTCGTGTGTGATGTTTCCCAGCGAGGCATTGAGGAAGGCGAAGAGCTTGTACATGGCCACCATCACCTCCTTCCTCTTGCTCGTCCGGTTGATGCGGAAAGCAGGGAAGAAGATGCTGGTGGGGTTGCAGAGCTTGTCGCTCTCGCTGTTAAATGGCTCTCCTTGGCACTTCAGCTGGGAGCAGAGACGAGTGTCACCCCATGTCCCCTGTGTCCCCCCAGCCATGTCCTGCCACCGTCCTCGCTGTGTCCCCAGCCCTCCCCCTTCATGCACTTGTGGATCAACCCCCCCCGGGGTCCCTGGCTGTCCTTGAGTGCCACTTACGTAGAGGCTGAAGAGGTCCTGGGCAGTGGCGTTGAGCAGAGCAACCTGCCTGCAGGTCTGCTCCTGGACATTGGAGCAGCACAAGCCATGGCCAGGGCAGCTGGAGCCAGTCACCAGCAGTGCCCGGCTGGCCACTGGCCGCCGCTGCAGCAGGAGCAGGGCCATGAAGGGCACGATGCCTGTGCAGGGAGAGACGCTGATGTCATGGTGGGGACCGAGACAAGACAGTGGTGGTCCATGGGGACCACATTGCTGCTGATGCAGAGCATCCATCGAGGATGACTCCAGTTCCAGGCACCCAAAGACATCCAGCCGCAGTGGGGAACCATCTCTCTTGGGTGTGGGTCCAGCTCAGCCGGCAGCCCTCAGACCCCCCACTTTTCCGTCCCGGCCATGCCAAAGCTCCCGTCCCATTCCCGTCCCACTCACCTGCCCCCCGGCAGGCGATCCCCCGCCTCCCTTCCCGGCGGGACACCCCGCAGCATTCCCACATTTCGCAACCGGCCCGGTGGCGACCTGCCGGGTTTAATCAAATACTCAAAGCACTTTTTCCTCCGTTATCCTGGTCCGGGCGCTGCGGGAGCAAGGACCCACCCCGGCCCGACTGACTCAGCGGGGCGCCCGCAAGGAAACCTGCCTTCGGCGTGCCCTCCCTCCCGCCTCCAGCCCCACCGCCTGCCTCGGTTTCCCTGTCTGCGAAGCGAGCGCAGCGCCGAGGAGCCCAGGGGAGAGACGACGCAGCTGACAGAGACTCCAGCCAGGAAATCCCTGGACGCGGAACAAGGGGACTCTTGAGCCACCGGCAGCTGGGTCGCCCCGGCATCCCCCCCCGAGAGCGGGGGGCTCCAAGCCCTCATCCATTGGGACTCTCTCAGACCAGGATCCCTGCTCGGGGAGGCCCAAACGGCTGCGGAGCCCTGTCACTGCGCTGGCCATCCTCGGGGCAGGCTGGCCCAGGGGGGTCCCCGCTGCGGGGTGACCTGGATGCTACCGGCAGTGCCCTGTCGGGGTGGGGGTCCCGCGCCAGCCCCGGGGCTGCTGCCGGGCCCAGGCCCCGGGCGGTGTCGAGCGCAGGATCTGCCCGCACTTGTCAGAGCCTCTGACGTGCCGCCGGTGCCGGGTAATCCAAGCCTGGATTTATTTACTCTGCCCAGGTGGGAAAGGACTTACCTGGGCATGTTGCGATCCCTGACCCACGGCCTCTCCCTTCCTGCAGGGGAAGGGGGGGACCCTGCCTCCCCCGGGGCCCTGGGTGTTCCTATGGGATGCAGATTCCCTGTTCCTCCCGCAAGCCCCTCTCGCTACGTCCCCCACACGACCCCTGCTTCTGCCCATTTCAAGGCTGGGCAGGGCGAGGCTCGGCACCCACGTGTGCCAAGGGCTGGGCGGGTAGGGGGTCCTGGGTGGGTGCTGCCCCGTGGGATCCCCCAGCACTGAGGTGACGGCTGCTCCCTCCAACCCTCCTTCCTGCACTTGGAAGCCTCCCCATCCCTCCAAGTCTCCCGACAAGGCAGCGGTTCAGGAGACCCAGAAGGAGAAAAAGCAGGAGAGGGGGGGAAAGTATTCAAAACTACAAAAAAAGCTATAAAAAAAATTCCCCCCTCCTTGAGATTTTTGTTTTCTTGGAAGCATTTCCAGTTATATAAGTGTCCAGATGTTGGCTGCACCGCGCCAGCTCCGCGCTTCGCTCCCGCTGCCAATTCCCAGAGATGCTCATCCCGAGGGGGAACGCAGCGCGGCGGGAGCCCTCGCTCCAGCTCCAGCGGTGGCATCCAACAGGGACCCGCCTGCACCCGAGCATCACCGGGAAAAGGAGGGGAGGGGGAGGAAAAAAGAGCAGGGAGAAGGGGAAATAATACCCCCAAAGTTGATTTTTTTTTTTTTTTACCTGCCGGTATGAACTTCATTGTGAGCCGCGTCCCGGGAGCGACTTAATAGGGATTGGTGTTGGCAGAGGAAGTTTTCAGAAATTCATGTTCATACTGGGGGACTTCTCGGGGTTTATATACCGGTCCGGCAGCCAGCCTGTGTTGTAAGAAGAGGGGAGGGGGGAGACGCGGGGGGGGAGCAGAGCACCGCTATCGTTACTTCTATTGAAGCTGGAAATCAGTAAGGGCTTGGAAATCCTGAATGATTCTTAGAAATAAAGTTGATTCACTCGGTTTTTTGTGGTTTTTTGGTTTTCTTTTCGTTTCATGAGCGGGCTCAGGGAGATGCTGGGGAAGTGAGTGGGAAGGGAAAGTTGAATTAAAGCCCCCCCAAGGGATGAGAGCGGCCGCACGTGGGGTTTGGGGGTATCGAGGAGCGAGGGCGGGCGAGCGGTGCCGTCACTCACGGAGCCACAAGCACTTTCACCCTCTCTCCGCGTCGGGGCTTCCCCACTGCCTCCCGGAGTAAGCAACAAAATAAAGAAGGGAAAAAATCTGATTTGGGTTTTTTTGGGGGGTTTTGGAGGGAAGAAAGGTGCGGGAATTTGATGGGGGGGTCCCGCACCCCTCGGTCACGGTGGCACGGTCGCGGTGGCATCGGTGTCCCCCAGGCCGCCTGTGGCTCACCCCCTTGGGCAAAAAGATTATAAGTAAAGGGTTTTCCGGAGGAAAAAGGAGGAACCCACCCAGGGGGAGAGGCTGGACCGGCCCCCCAGGGTTAACCCTTCCCTCGGCGGGGTTGGCCCCTGTCTGGAGTGGACAGGAGGGTGCTGGGTGCAGGCAGGAGGGTGCTGGGTCACCCTCTGCTGGGATTCCCATGGGATCAGGACACTTCAGGGCTGTCCACTCCCCGATTTGGGTGAAAAACAGGTTAAATGGATTTTTTTTTGTCTCTGTCTCTCTATTTTTCTCACTAGGGCCGAGCTGAAACTTTAATCAGGTTTAGCAAGTTTGTGCCCTGGCGGGTGAACCCGATGGTGACAGTCAAGGAACAGTGACGCAAGAGCCACCTGTGGAGGTGGGAACACGGTGAGTGGGGCCACAAAGATCCCCCTCTGCTGGGGCTTGGTCTATCTCTGCTGCCTGCCTCAGTTTCCCAATGCAAGAAGTAGCCTGGTTTGCTGGTGGCATTGATGCCCTAGCAACCAAAGCCCAGTCTGGCCTTACTGAGACATCAAAGATGGGGCTGGGGGCTGTGGAGAGCAGGGAGGATGAGGCCCCTCTTCCTGCCCGCAGCCTCACCCCGGTTTTATTGGGATGCAGGGAGCAGCACATTCCATATTGATGGACATTCGATGGCCTGACACACTTAATTAACTGAGGAATTAATAGCACTTAATTAATAGCATTAGAGGATGTCCTGGGGGCATTGTAGGCAGGGGCTGACATGGATCTGCCCTTTTCCTGAATTTACCAGGAGTGACTCAGTCCAGACTGGAGCTGAGCTGGGCTTTGGGATCCCATTTATAATAGGTTTTCTAGAGGGGTAAAAATGTTTTGAGGGAGTCTGGGCGTATGAAAGAGGCAGGGAGGTGGGGAGATGGTCCCTCAAATGATGTAGGACCCCTGGTTATGGTGAGATAGACACAATGGCACCACTGTCCTCCAAACCACTGGCTTCTTATCCCTTTGGGCAAAAGTATTAGGATTAAAGGGTGGGCTTTCTCTAGGAAAATACAAACCCACACAGGGAGAGACACTGGACCTCTGCAGGGGGGGATGCTCTGGTGGTAAAACATGGATCCCTGGTCCAGGCAGATGGGATGGGGAGATGCCAGGGTAGGAAATGCTGGGATTAGGAAGTGTAGGGGTGGGAAATGCCAGGGTGGGGAGTGCCAGGATAGGAGATGATGACAGGATGGGAGATGCAGAGTAAGGGAGATGCAGCAGTTGGGAGATGCCAGGATGGGAAATGCCAGGATGGGAGATGATGTCCAGGAAAATCCCCTTTCCCAATCCCTTTGTTAGTAGGAATATCCCCACATGGATCCTGTGCCAATGCCCTATATAGGCGGACAGCAGGACTGGTGAAGTAGGAGTGTGACGAGATGGTGACGTGGGCGGGAGATTCCTGTGTGTCCCAAGGAGGGAGTGGGAAGGGGCTGGAGCAGGCAGTAATTGGGGGGTGAGGGGGGAAGACAGACAGCACCCCCTGTCAAAGGGGGCTGCGGGACCAGGGATTTGTGGGGATTGGGGACCCCAGGAGAAGCTGGGGGCAGGTTGTGCAATTCCACTGTCAGCCATTCCACTGTCAGCCTGTCCAGGGACACGGGGACAAGCTCAGGGTGTTTCAAGGCCACCACTGCCATGCTACTGCTCTGCCCCGCTCCAAGCTGTCCCCTCCACTGCATCCTGTCCCGTAACTGTCCCCAGCTCCATCCCAGATCCCCTCATCCCTGTTTCTGTCCCCACGCAGCTGCCTAAATCCCATCCTAGTCCCCACGCAGCCTCCCGGCCCCATCCCTGTCCCCATCCCTGTCCCCATCCCTGTCCCCGTGCTGCCCCCTGCTGCCCCAGCCCAGAACTGGCTTTTCCTCGTCCCACAATTGCCCCCCCCGCTCCATCCTCACCCAGAACTGCCCCATTCCCATCCCCATCCCCATCCCTGATCTGGAGCTTCTCCCTGCCCTGTCCCCATCTCAGACTTCTACTCTCCCCAGCACACCGTCCCCTCCTATCCTTCCCCATCCCATCATTGTGCCCCCTGCTCCAGCCCCTCTCAGAACTGTCTTAGCCTCATCCCTGAACTGCCCCACCCCATAATTGCCACCCACACCCCATCCCGTCTCACAGTACCCACTGGATCCTCTCAGGGTACTCATTCCATGTTGTCCCCGTGCAGGAGGGACACCAAGATTCCAGCATCACCGCAGCCCCTGGAGGGGTCCCATAGGTGTGGGAATGAGACTGTGCTGAGGCCTGGGGTGTCTGTAGGAGCCCTTCTGGGTGGGTGAGGAAGGGGTGAGTAAGGCAGGTGCCCCTGTGCGGGGAAATCCAGAGCTGCCCAACTGAGGACCGAATTCCCCTTTGACTCACAATGTTTCCCTGCCTGGGGCTGCCTTACCCCTGCCCTTGTGCCCCAGCAGTGCCAACTTACCAGTGTCACCCTACCAATGCCACCCTATCAGTGGCACCCCACTGGTATCACCCAACCAGTGCTACCTCATCAGTGCCACCCGACACATGTCACCCACAGACAGACGTCCTGCTGCTTCCCATCCTGCCATGCTTGGGGAATCTCTGGTATGAGCTGCCCCGTGGGGACTGTGGCCAAACAATGTCCCCGCTGTGGAGTGGGGACAGTTTTCCCAGAGATAGGCACTGGACTGCCCCATGGGGACACCAAGGAGCCAGTATCCCTCTGGTGACACCCACCCCATGGTGCACTCCATGTTTGGGATCCCCCCACCCCTCCACACAGTCCCGAGGGGCCACGTACCTGTGCCTTCCCCTCCACAGCCCTTTCTGGAGCTGGGTGGGCAGCTTGGTGGCAGCACGGTCACTGTCACAGTCACTGTCACGGTCACCCACAGCGCACCAAGCCGGGACGGGCTGCTTCATGGTGACATTGTCCCCAGCAGGACTGTCCCCAGGTGGCGGCTGGTGCCAGCGCAGCGGTGGCCGTCCTGGTGGAGCTGCTCCTATGACTGACTCAGGCAGGGTGCCTGCGGGAGAGCCGGGCAGCCTGGCGGGCACCAGCACACAGCACACACAGGGAACGAGTGACTTCATGGAGACACATGACCAGGTCTTAGGATTTTTGACTCAGCGGGACTGGTGGCAGAAGGTGGCTTGGTCCCCGTGGTGGCCCTGGCCACACTGCAGGGACACTGTGCTTGACTGCAGCCACGGCCCAGACCGTGACAGTTGGCTTGTCATGGGCCATGCCAAGTGTCAGGCCATGCCAAGGGACACCACACCTTGTCATGTCACATGCTGTGTGCCACAATGTGCCATATAACACATCCCGCTGTGTGCCATGTCCTGGGCCATGCCATGGGCCACATCTCTGGCCATGTGCCATACCTCATAGTGAGCCACATTCTGTGCCACACCATGGGCCACATCCCATCATGTGCCACATGCCACATCCTGTGCCATGTTCCACATCCTGAGCAAGGATGCCAAAGACCACATCCCAGTGTTTGCCACATTCTGTGCCATGCCATGGGCCACATCCCTTGCCACGTGCCACATCCCATAGTGTGCCATGTCCTGGAAATAGTATGCCATGACATGTGCCATGCCATGATGTGCCATGTTCTGTGCTGTGCCATGGGCCACATCCCATTTTGTGCAATATGCCACATGCCATGCCACACCACCCCATGTCACAGCCCATGTGCCCTGGTGAGGATAACGGGCACAGCCCCAAAATACTGCCACCAAAATACAGCCCCTCTCTACCCACAGCCACCAGGACAGAGACAGAGACACAGGGACATGACGTCTCAGCAGCTGACAGGCCGAGGTCAGCACTTTATTTCCTTCTGCCATTGTACAAAAATAAGGAGGTGCCACGTGGGCAGGGGGCAACACCCTTCTCAAAGTACAAAAAATATGAGTATTCATAAATAAAACCTCATGACATCCATAGTTTTACATGATACAAAAATTCTCATAAAAATAGATATTTATATATTACAAATGTCCTTAAATATTTCTCCCCACTGCAGGGATGTATTAAATTAACCCTGAGATTCAATAAATATTGTAAACACCAAATATTAATGTATAAATTAGGGGTGAGGGAGTGGGTGCTGCCACGCACACCAGTGTGGTGGCTGGAGATAGGTCCCTGGCACAGTGAGGGCTATGGTGGCACAGCCTTGGAGGGGACACAGAGGAGACAGGGATGCTGAGAGTATGGGAACACCAAGTGTGCAAGAGTAAGCATGGAGACACCAAGAACAGGGGACACTGAGAGCACAGGGACGTTGAGGGCTTGGGGACACTGAGCATGCAGTGACAAGGACAGGGATGTGCAAAGGGACACTGAGCTTGTAGGAACACCAAGGGCAGAGGGAGACTGAGTGTGCAGGACAATTGAACATGAAGGGACACTGAACTCACAGGCATACAAAACTCAGAGGAACACCAAGCTCAGAAGGACACCAAGGCCACAGGGACACCAAGGTCACAGGGACACCAAGGTCACAGGATTCTGTTCCCAGCTGCTCTCCGGGGTCAGCAGACACAACGCAGGGCAGGCAGGAGGGTGACAACACTGGTGACACTCCCTGGTGGCAGCAGATCTCTCCCTGAGCTGGGTGATGGGTGCTGGGTGAGCAGCTCTTAGTCAGGCCAGGTCACCCGACCCATTGAATCACTGGAAAATCCAGCAGGACTCAGTGATAGGGGATGGCTGGGCACCCAGGGGACACCCAGCTCCTCTGGGGCTGCCAGAATTTGGGGCAGGATGTGAGGGAGCAGGGAGGAGCAGAGCAGGTCTGCCTAGCAGCCAAGTAGTGGCACAGGGACAGTGAGGTCCCCATGGCAATCCAAAGTGACAGAAGATGCTTTGGTTGCTCCTGTGTCCTTGCTCAGGTGAGATGAGAGGGGCTCCATGGTGCATCCCGGCCAGTGCATCTCTGTCCTGGGGATGGGATTGGGGTGGGATGAGATGATGGAGATGCAGACAGGAACAAGTTCAGAGCTGGTGGGACTGCCCTAGGAGCATGCAGGTATCCATCAGCCCTGCTGTGATCTCTGTTTCTGCCGGCACTTCCGGCCACTCTTGGCCTCCAGCTGAGTGCTACACTTGGCCATGAAGCGGGCANGAAGATGCTTTGGTTGCTCCTGTGTCCTTGCTCAGGTGAGATGAGAGGGGCTCCATGGTGCATCCCGGCCAGTGCATCTCTGTCCTGGGGATGGGATTGGGGTGGGATGAGATGATGGAGATGCAGACAGGAACAAGTTCAGAGCTGGTGGGACTGCCCTAGGAGCATGCAGGTATCCATCAGCCCTGCTGTGATCTCTGTTTCTGCCGGCACTTCCGGCCACTCTTGGCCTCCAGCTGAGTGCTACACTTGGCCATGAAGCGGGCATAGCTCCACAGGATCTGGAACCCCTGCAGCTTCTGTTTGAAGATGCTGGTGGGTCCCACAGGGCTGGGTGGGGGCTGGTGGCTGGGGTGTGTGCTGAGGGCTGGGAAGAGCCCGGCCAGGTTGTTGAGGAGCCCTCGCACATTCCGGTGGGTGTTGTTCAAGCGGCGAAGGATTTCAGCCTCAGGGGGGTTGCGGTTGCGCTGGTGCTGGATGATGTCCTGCAGAGCCTGGTCCATGTGGACCATGGGCTTCCACAGCCTCCAGAGCCCACAGGGCCCCTTCGCAGATCCCTGCAGCCACTGGGGAGGCTTGTTGGTGCGAAAGAAGTTATGGACGTCCTGGAACTGGTCCTTCTTCTGCTCAGGGATGGGAGAGGAAGATCAGGGATGTGGGATAGGAGCAGCATGGAGACCACTCCCCACCAGCTTTGTATCCCACTGTGGAGGGGACAGGCGTGACCCCTCTCCCCGGGGAAGGACACTCACGTAGAAGGTGAAGAGCTCCTGCGCATCCTCAGCCATGAGCTTCACCAGCGCCTGGGTCTGCTGCACGGTGGGGGCCTTCGGGGACTGCCCCCCCTGTCCTGGCACCACCCAGAGGATGAGGAGCCCTTTGGTGACAGCTGGAGAGGAAGAGGAGGGAGATGGCGGACACTGGGGCATCGCTGGGTGCAGGGACACAGCCCCTGCCCACACCAGAAAGGCATGAGCTCACCAACCCTCAACCCATGGAGACAGTGTGCCCATCACCCCGGCACCAGGCCTGGAGCTCTGTGCCAAGCATGTGCACCGAGGTCCCCGTCCCTGCTGGAGGGATGACCCAACGCCTGTGCCAAAAACCTGCTGGAGACTCAGCGAGGATGAGGACAATTAAGATGCCCTAGAGCAGCCAGGATGCGCAGCCCAACCACGGCTGCTGCTCCAGCAGCTTCCCCTGCCAGCGTGGGACACCACAAAGAAGGGGACAGTGGGGACCAGCCCCTCTGCTCCGGCCACTCGCTGTCCCAGTCCTGCTGTCATGAATGGCCACATGACAGTGATGACTTTGGATGTGGCATTGGACCAGCACACGGCATCTGTTGTGCTGCTCTNCACCGCATGGCCGGGGCAGGGGTTGGCGCGGCGCTGCCGGCGCGCGAGCGACTTCCTTAACTGCTCAGAGATGGGGAAGCTCGGCTTTTAAAGTGCACTCAGTCCCCCCCACCGCCGAAGGAGGCACGGAAAGCCAGCGAGAAGTTAAGCCATGCCCCGGGGGCCAATGAGCGGGGTGAAGGCCCCGGCGGGAGGAAATGATGCCGGACGGATGATGTTCTTCGAGTCAGTTCCTCGAGGGAGTCCTGGTGGGTCCAGCCTGGGAATGTGGAGTGGGACCACTCAGTGGTCCCATTGCTCATCCTGAATCTGGCACCGCTGGACCCCCATGTCCTGGCTTCTTGGAAAAGGGATGTTTTGAGTCATCTTGATGTCACTGCTCAGCACCCAAAGGGTTGAA
Source organism: Calyptomena viridis (assembly GCA_013390005.1). Lineage (NCBI taxonomy): Eukaryota > Metazoa > Chordata > Aves > Passeriformes > Eurylaimidae > Calyptomena > Calyptomena viridis. Next base: position 36,646 of record WEIV01012191.1, read on the forward strand.
CTGAAACCAGCCCCCGAAACACTGATGCAAAAGAGGGCAGGGGTGGCTGGCACTGGGGACAGGGATATCAGCCATGTCNGCATCTGTTGTGCTGCTCTGGGGGGCTGAAGATTTTAGGCAAGCTGACCCCTGGCCCTCTGCTGTCGGTCCTCAAACATGTCCCCTCCCAGCATCCCCTCTCCTCCAGGCTGCCTGTCCCCAGTGCTCTCTGTCCCACATGCCTCAGTGGGGAATGTCCCCGTCCCCCGCCAGCGCCCGTGGGAGGTGACACTGCCTCGGTGCCATCTGCCACGGCAACGCCGACTCCATCGCCATGGCCCAACTGCCGCGCTTCCTCCCGCGGCTCCCGGCCGGGTTGGCACAGCCGGGCACGNTCAGTGGTCCCATTGCTCATCCTGAATCTGGCACCGCTGGACCCCCATGTCCTGGCTTCTTGGAAAAGGGATGTTTTGAGTCATCTTGATGTCACTGCTCAGCACCCAAAGGGTTGAACTGAAACCAGCCCCCGAAACACTGATGCAAAAGAGGGCAGGGGTGGCTGGCACTGGGGACAGGGATATCAGCCATGTCGGCACACCCGTGTGCCACCACAGGGGTTTTCACATCCCAAATCCAACCATGGGAACCAAAAATCTGTCCTGGGAAGGAGGGAGGTGGAAACATGGAAAGTGTAGAGCATCCCAGCATGGCTGGGGATTGTGCACCCAGCAATTATCCAGGGAATGCTCCATCCACCTGCTCACACCCACCTACACCTTAGGGTGACCAAGTGAGGGACACCAGGCTGGGCCTCTCTGCCCAGCAGTACCCACAGGAACACCGAGTGGGAGCCCGCAGGGCACTGGGTGTTGCCCAAGGCATGGGGCTGAGGGCAGCAGAAGACGACATGGGCAGCTCTGCCCTCAGCACCCCTCAGGCTTATGCAACACTGCCCTGGGAGAGCCCGGCTCACACGGCCCTGCCGGCACTGCCCTGGGACTTGGCACGGCCTCGGCACTGCCAGCAAAACCCAAGACAAACCCCTTGGTCCCCCTCGGCTCCCTTTTTCCTGGGCTCAGCACCAACCAGGGCCTTTCCCACCCCACAAAAACGTATCTCTTTGATCAGCGTTTTGATTGTGTTGCAATCCCGTTGATTTTGGTGACCCTCAGAGCTGCCCTGCCCCCAGTTTACACATTTGGAAGGTTTGGTGATGGCACAGGGGAACAACCCTGAAGTAATACCTACTTCCAGGGGGAAGAATAGAGCAGTGACTCTCTTCCAGAAGTGTTTTTCCAAAAATTCCCTGCCTCGACAGCCCTGCAACCTATAGCAGCTGCTTCCTCCACCAGCTGCTTCCTCCTCTTCCTCCTCAGGGCATCCCCCAGCAGAGGTGGCGACAGGGTCAGGTTCCATGGGGCCAGGGTGGGCAGGGCTCTGCCTAGGGCAGTCCTGCAGGAGTGGAGGAGCCAGGAGAATGTCCTGCTTTCTTCACATCTGAAGTACTTTGTACATCCCTCAGACTGCCTAGACAGACAGCTAGCCAGCTGTCCACACATCCACCTATCCATCCATCCATCCATCCATCCATCCATCCATCCATCCATCCATCCATCCACCTGTCCACCTAACCCTCCACCTGAACATCGATACCACAAATACATCCATCCACTCATCCATTAATCCAGCCACCTATCTGTGCACACATCCAATCCCCCTGCCTGTCCACTTGTCCATCCACCCACCCTTAAATTCCTCCACCCGTTCACCTATAAATTAAGCTTTCTCTCCATCTTCTATGATGAACCAACCATCCATACATCCATCTGCCCATCCATCCTCCATCCATCCCTGATTCTGTGTGTGCTGCCATGGCAGCACCCCTGGACACCCTGACCCTGTGGATTGAGCATCTTCAGCTCCCCCCAGCCATGGGTGGCCCTGGCCATTCTACATGGGCTGAGCTGGCAGGACACCACGGTGGTGGAGGCAAGAGGGTGGCACAGGACTGTGCAACACTCAGGGGGACAAAAATAGCGGCGGTGACCACATGGGCCAGCAGCAATTTCTTCATCGCCGAGCACACGTCAGAGACGTCCCATGACTCGGAGCAGGGAGCGAGACAGGAAAGAGAGTGCCCGGAGAGGTGGCAGGAAGCTGGTGGCTGGAAGTGTGTAGGGCTGACGTGGGTGGGACGTGTCAGGACCCGGGCACAGTCCTGCTTGGAACACGGATGAGCAGGGGATGGATTTTGGGGCCAGAATGAGAGTACAGCCTGCGGGAAGAGGTTTCCACCATGCTCATGCCAGGTCTTGCCACACTCTGGAGGGTTCTCAGGGCTGGGGGGGCACCCACGTGGCTGCAGCACCCCCAGGAGGGCACAGCCACTTTCCATGGGGTGCTGCGCTATCAGCAAGGCAAAAGGACACGGACACACAGTGACAGCATGACAGAGACATCCCCAGGCCTGGGGTCAAGTTCAGCCTTTTGTGCCTTAGTTTCCCCTCGGTTTGGCCCAGTGTGGGGCAGAGGGAGGGCAGGAATGAGGGGTGGGCCTCAGTTTTCCCAGTGCCATTGACTTGCTGTGGGTTGCAGCCTTCAGTCCTTTTTCACCCAGAATATGAACCTGGTCACATCCCAGTTACTTTACAGAGCAAGGTAACTGTTCCATTCCAGGCCCTGCCAACACCTTAGGGACCAGCCCTGGGCCACCCCCCCCAGGCTACACAGAAATAAAAATAATAAGAATTTTATTGACTTATTAAAAACTATGTGAAAATACAGCTTGGGAGGAGGTGGAGGGCACCATCACCCCTCCATGACAGGTGACATCCAGGGCTGAGGGTGAACCACAGCCCCCCCACCCCCACCTTGGAGACTTTTGGGGTGCTAGGGGCATCCCCAGAGCTGTGATGCCTTCACCCCTCCATGGGGCTGGTCTAGAGCCACCCATCCATTTGGGACACACAGGGCATGGGGACATGTCCCAACAGCCCCAGTCTGTCCCCTATAGCACCATGGTAGCACATCACGGCTCTCTGCCATGCCCCACCATGTCCCCTCCACTGGCAGGTCCCTGGGGACACTCAGTCTCCCACCAAGCCCCCTCATCAAATGCAGGCAGGGCTGGAGGCAGAGGATGGCACACGGGGACTGACCCCTTCTCCTGTAGGACACTGTCCACTGCCACAAGGCCACCATGTTCTCAAAGCCCAGCACGCAGGGAGCAATGCTGTGCCCAGCTCCATCCCGCACTGGGGGAGCCTTAAAATTAAAAATTAACATATATGGGGGTGGCAGAGGGTGGGCAGGAGGCAGGACCCTCCCATGCCACCATGCTGGGCCACCCGGCTTGGGGACAGCTGTTATCTGCCACTCTCCTGCCGCTGTTGCAGCAGCTGGATGACCTCAGCAATGCCCTCCTCGGGGACCTGCCGAGGGGACAGAGGAGGTGTCAGCCCCAGGGGACACCCCAAGGGCTGTGGGGGGTCCCCAGGGAGGGGCAGGGGCTCACCAGGGCATGATCGAAGTTGAAGGTGCTGATGTAATAGGCTGAGATGTCGGCAGCTGCCAACGGCTCTGCAATCTGTGCCACGATGCCACACTCATCTGAGGAAGCAAAGGGGGTTCCAGGTCACTGCCATGGGCACATATGGGGACAGCAGAGCCCCAGAGCACCCCCCAGGTGGCGGTGGCACAAGGGGGGACACGGCCACCACAGCAACACTCACCGAAGCCAAGGGGTTGTCCCCCGATCCGCACCATCCGCCACAGCTCCCCTGTTGAGCTGGTCAGCAGGAGGTCACTGGGGAACCTGAGAGAGGGGGGTCCTGAGTGTCAACCTCATCCCTGAGCACCCAGACCCAGGGACAGACAGCCCCACAGACGGCACGTACCGCTTCTGGGTCTCAGCATCCATCACAATGGAGATGTAGCCCTCGATGAGCGAGAAGGAAAAGAAGGTGATGGAGTCGAGGTCCTGGCTGCTGGCACCCACCTCCCGTGGGGGGCTGCAGAGGGGAAGACACACAGGGAGGGGTCACGATCCCCGGAATGGGGAGAAGAAGGGATTGGCAGAGCTCAGGCAGTTCTGAGTGCCTGAACACCATGTGAGGATGCTGCAGGGTGCAGGGAAAGGGGACAGGAGCACGGTCTGCAGCTCCTGCATGCTGGATGAGGCAGAACAGGGTGACACCGAGTTTTGGGGCATTCCCAAAAGGCCACAGTGACTCTGGAGCAGTTGAGTACCACCAGAAAGGACCTCATCCCAGGGGACACTGGAGGACCTGGCCAGGAGCATCCCCTCACTCCAGGACCACTCCCACTGGCCTTTCCAAACCCACTCTCTCCGGCTTTGCAGTATTGGTGGGTTTGTCCCATGTCATCTCAGGACTTCCACGCCTCACAGTGGCAGCGAGACCCCAGCACCCAAGTGGCTGGAGCACCCAGGAGAGAAAACCAGTTGGGAAAACACATCCAGAGCCTGAAAACTCACTGGAAGCAACAGGTGGCACTGGGCAAGGGGCCACCCCTGTGTCTCTGTCCCCAGGACCCACCTGTGGGAATAGAAGAGGACGTCGATGAGCATGGTGGCAATGGCCGGCAGTGTGTCAGGGGCCACCGTCAGGACACAGAAGCGGGTCTGGGGGCTCTGCACGGGATGCAGCGTGGGGCTGGCAGCTGGCAGGGGAATGGCCACGTGTCAGCTCTGGAAACAGCTTAGGGACAGTCACACAGTGCCACCCCGTGGCCACTGCACCCACAGCCTGGAGTCTCTCCGGGCCCAGAAGGGTGGTCCGGGGGTCCCCAAGGACATGGGTACCACCGATGGGAGCTGCAGCATCTTGGCAGAGACTAAGTGGCTCTGAGGGTCACCTAAGGATGCAGGAATCACCGGTGGGAACTGTAGTGTCTTGTAAGGGTGACCCTGGGGTTGCCCAAGCATGTGGGAATCACCAGTGGGAGCTGGAGCATATTGGTGAGAACTAGATGGCCCTGGGGGACAGGGTAACCCTGGGGATCTCCCAAATATGCAGGTACCACCACGGGGAACTGGAGCACCTCAGCAGGGCCTGGGTGGTCCTGGGGACAGGGTGACCACGGGGGTCCCCCAGGATGTGAGAACCACCAGTGGGAGCTGCAGCATCTTGGAAGGGACTGGATGGCTCTGGGACAGCGTGGTCTGAGGACAGGATAGCCTTGGCAGTGTCCTAAAGATGTGGGGAACTGGAGCATCTCAGCAGGGACCAGGTGGCTCCAGGGATTCCCTAAAGATGTGGGTACCTCCAGTGAGAGCTGGAGCATCTCAGTGGGGACTGGGGGGCCCTGGGACAGGGTGGTCCTGGAGGTCCCTCAGGGATATGGCACCACCAGTTGTAGCTGGAGCATCTTGGGTGGCCTTAGGGGACATGGGACCCAGTGTCGCTCACCTGGCTTGGGCTTCAGGAAGCCATTGCTCACATCATCAGAGGTGACAGGGACACACTCGCCGCTCTCCTCCTTGTAGATGTCGAACTCCCCTGCCAGTGTGTGGATCACCACCGGCAGGTCCCGCTCCCGCACCTGCCCAGGGGTGCAGGATGGGTGTTGGACCATCACCCCTCTCCACAGGAGACAGCAGGGTCCTTGGGACAGCCAGCACCCCAGTGGGACCAAGTGCCACCATCCCCTGTCCCTCACCAGGATGAAGTCGGTCTGGTACGTGGAGAGCATCAGCACCGAGACGTGGTGCTCGGCCAGCGGCGCGATGACCGACCGTGCAATCTTGGTGACACCGGTGGCCTGGCAGCCAGAGGGTTCCCGTCCATTGGAGACAACGCTGAGCACCAGCCACGTGGAATCTGCCACCTGCATGAACTCAGAGGGTGGCAGCTCTGCGAAGGACAAGGCACACTGACACCAGTGGCTCCTCATGGCTCAGCATGGTGAGACCTTGTCTGTGCCTCAGAGCCAGTGCTGGCTCAGGCACCACTGTCACACTGTCCCTTGGGAGATGAGCGGAGCCAGGACAGGACCAGGCCCAGGTGTGAGGACACCGATTTGGGGACACAGACCAGCCTCATCCACAAGTGGGCTGAGACAGACAGGGCTCAGCCACTCCACATCGGGACAGTCACAGGGATGAGGGGGGCCAAGGCTACAAATCCCTCAAAACTCAGGATATGTCTCTCCTCCTCACAGCAGCACCCTGGCATGAGTGCAAGGGGGTGTTGGGGTGCACTGCATCCCAAAACTGGCACCACCAGGGCCCTGGGGCTGCCCAACTCATCCCCTTCCTCCCAGGAGGCCCCAGATGAGTGTCCAGAACCAGGCATGCTCAGAGAGGGGTACACAGTACCAGAGAGGACAAGGGGAGGGTCACCTCACTGTTCCAGGAGTGACAGCACCTGGTGCCAGCCTGGTGGGGAGGGCTGAGCCCAGGCTGACAGGGCCCATGGGTGCTTCCTAAAAATCTGCTGGTGTTGTCAGGGTGGGCATGTGTTGGCTGCTCCCTTCCTATCCCAGTACTCCCTTTCCTGCTTTCCATCCCTCTTTGCTCCCACCCTCCTGCCCAAGAGAGGGGATGGCACTGCTAGGGCACCCCAGCACTCAATCAGGCACCCCCTGCTCCCTGGGATACCCTTTCCCAGGAAAGGACAGGCTGGGGTGGGCGCCCAAGTGATCTCCAAACCACTCTCCCATCTGGCAAAGGCAGGAAGCAGCTCCCACAGGAGACNCCACGCCCGCATCTGGCAAAGGAAGGAACCAGCTCCCACAGGAGACCACACAAGCCCTCAGCCCTTCAGTGGGCACCCTGTGACCCAGCCCAGCTGAGATGCCAAACTCTTCACACCAGTGGTGGAGGGGACATCGCCCCAGGAAGGTCCAGCATCCATTGGGAGAGA
>WEIV01012192.1:2482-16612 GCA_013390005.1 Calyptomena viridis
TAGCAAAATATTAACTTTTTCCATAAGTGAAATATTGGGTGACTGGGTTGTTGGGAGTGGGTTGAGGTCTGATATGCTGGCTAGTCTTTGGTGGGTAATTCATTTGGATCCTGAACACCTAAACCAGATGTTTGTATTTAATAGGTCAGCGAGTCTCATAAGCAAGTCATTATTTAACAGTAGAATTGGTTATTTCAGCATCTCTCTCTCCTTTTCCACTACCAAGCAGACATAGTGTCACATATACTTTTATCACTTGTGTGCAGCATACTGTAGGCATTCAATAGCTTTAAGAGTTGTATGTAGAAGACTGATGTAATATTTCACAGTTTATAAGAGCTCTAACTGCAGGTTTATAGGATACAAAGTTTTAAGTATTCTGTCTCTGGGACAGATTCAAAGCTATAGCAGAAAAAGAAAGTCATGTTTGGAATATAATACAAGTGTGACACAAGTACAACAACAGTCATTTGTTAAGTCCTCCTCCTGACTAATTTGAACCATGGTTTTATTCATTAAATTGCATTCACAGCTAGATACGTTACTGAGCTGTCAGCCTTTCCTTAATGTGAATCTGGAATTGAGTTTATTGGGGTAAGTCTGAGTTCCAGGTCTTTTTCTTCAAGTGTTCGTTTTCCTCACTGAATCATTTTGGATTTAGTCCAGTGTAACAGGGTAGGATTTGGCCCATTGNCCCAAGTTTAACACCACATGTCAAACACAAATGGTAACTATGCCTCACTGCACAATTGCCCCCTCCCCCAGCAAATTCTATTGTGAATTGCTCAGAACTTTGCCACATTTCAATTGTTCATGCTGAAGTATATCATGCTGTTTGCTCACTTCAGACAGTTCTTTTAGAGTGTCATCTTAAATGGTTCCCCCATTTCCAGGAATAGTATTAAGATTAAAATGGTGCTGTCCATGTAGAAATGCTTTCAGCTGTCTCGTGAACGAAGTCTAGTATCCTTGCTGCTTGGAGCAGAGGCATGAATCTTCTCCATAGGTTTCTCACTACAAAAATCTGTATCAAAATGTTGATAGAGACAGCTCAGGAAAGCGCATTGCTACATGCTTAGCACAGTTAGCTGAAGCTTGGTAGCTAAATTCTCCAAGGATCCTCTGGGCCTTGAGCATGCCATGTCCGCACACAGTTTCTGTGTGCTGGCCAAGAGGCAAAACTGACAATGCTCCTGATTCTAGCCCACCTCTTGCACCATATTACATTCTTCTTAAAATGTCAACATCTGAAGTCCTGCCGAGCTTAAGAAAATCTTAGCTGTCAAGATTTTTAAGAGGTTTCCAGCACTCACTATTATAATGAAAAGCCTGAAAACATGGTGTAACTACATGTTGAAATCTCAAAAAAAAAAAAATTGAAAATAAATTCAACAACCAAAATGTTTAATTAAAAAGAATTACAGAAGTTTTGTTTGGTTGGGGTTTTTTTTAAACATTCTTATGACTGCAAAGGCAGTTTCATGATTTGTTGTGGTCTGCCTCCTGATTTTTTAAATGCTTGCGGCTGAGAATACTGGAAATATGCACGTTTCCCTGGGAGAAGTGCTGCAAGGGATGGAGTAGTTTTGTCATGCAGTTAGTCCAGAACTGAAGACAGAACATCAGTTTCTATCCATCAGGCATGCCATTCACATTGGTGTCCTGGTAATAAAGAAAGAAACAATCTGATTCAAGGGGCAAGAGAGACAAGGAAACAAAAGATGTGTTGAGAGAGGTCAGAAGCTGGATGTCTGGACAAAAACAGAAGGAAGCAGGAGAGGGCTGAGAAGCATAAATGAACATGTCTAGAGCTAGTGGAAAAATTGCTCCCTTCAGAAACTTGAGAAGAAAAGCATAAGTCCTGAATCCCCCTGTAGTGCAGTGAAACAACTGCTGTGAAAACCACTGCTAAACAGTGTGGCTTAACGCTAGGTAATAGCCATGGACAAGTTGAATGGTTGAGGTCTTTACTGAGTTCTGAAGTTTCCAGTCTTCTTGTTGACACTGCAGTTGTGAACACACAAATGCAGAATGCAGAAAACTCAAGAATCCCTCCCAAAAGATAAAATAGTCAGAATTAAGGTTGTTACAAATCAACTCTTCATACATGATTATTATGGCAGTCTCTAATGACACTATTGCCCATTTCTTCCACAGCCTCCTTTGTGTGATTATGGAACAGACAGCAGCTATTAAATGGTTCTCTGTTCTATAATTTTTCTCAGGTTAATGTATTAAATACAGGATGAGTATTTATTCCTGGTCTTTTAATTCAGTCCTATTACTAGTACTGTCATAATGCTTCACAAATAAGGATGATTTTCCTGAAGTCTTCTTTCCATTTCTTACAGCAAGTGTTGGGATTGGCAGTAGGCTGCTGTGACAAAGTTAATTAAAAGTATCTATGAGTGAAGAATTCTGTGACAGAAACAGAGATAAGGGCCAATTCAATATTGGAGTGATTTTCAGCTTCTTGTAATACTAATATTGTCCTTCCTCTTCTTGAAAGCCTCTGTTTCATTCACTGATATTTCTCAGCTTCTATAAAAACATAGCAAGTGTTCCCACTAACAGTCACACACCGTAAGTTAGGTGAGCAAAGTTCTGTAAAATGTAGGGCTAGCTCCTGCTCTTGGGATTTCTTTTTGCAGATTAAGTTGGCACCATGACTTCTGGCTCTGAGCCTGGCCATGTAGATGTGTGCCTCCCACTGCCCCCTCCCAAAAGGATGTCATCGAGGCAACCCCTCAAGATCCAAGCATCTGGCCAAATGGAAGAACAGCAAATGGAGGAAATAGTCCAGACAGAGCTGCCTAACAGTTGGATTTTGCCCTCACTACATTCTGTGCTCTTAATAGGTATTGCAATTCTCATGTAATTACAGAATATCATAACATGTACAAGTAGGTTGAATTAATATTATGTAGGCAGTTTAACCCCAGCAATTATTAACTTCTCAGTGCCTGACTTGGAAACTTATCATTTCTGTAGAGTAGTTTTTTCGATGTAACAATCTTTACTTATCTGACAATATGTTTCATGCTTCATTTGCCAGAAATGTTATGAGCTTTGAGTCAACACATTAGGAGCATGTCTCTGTTTTCAGTGGCAAAAGGCCAACCTTTAATTTCACTTATTTGCCACTGGCTAAACTGTGTCATTTCCTAAACATTTCTTAATTTTCAAAATAAACACCTAACCAGTGTTGCATTATACTAAAACATAGTGTTCAAATGACTATGAGGGGGAACAAAAATATGTAGATAGTGTTATATATGGGAGAACTATAAGTTTCTACTCCATTTTATTTTTGACAGCATAGGGTGAAAACTTTTGTATATATTCCCTCATGTTTCAATTTAAATGTTATTTTGGATTTGGCTCAGTTTTGCTTTGAGCAGGATTTTATTTAATTTACTTCATAGTTTTGCATTTATGATATACAATATTGCAAAATAAAACAGCAATGCAATCTACAAGCTTGCTTGGGTGTTCCTAGAAATATAAGTAGCTTGGATTAAAAAAAAAATAGGCTGTGCTTAATAAAACAGTTGGCTGAAGACAGATTATAATGTTAAGAAGTCAGATGATTTCTCTTTTTCTGGAGAATGGTGGATTAAAAAGACACCAGCATTGTCTTTCAGGAGAGCCTATCATCTGCATTCCCTGTGTATGCTACCAGTGTTCACTTGTAGATCATCTCTTTATTTTTAGGAGAAAAGCTCCTCTAAACTATAACAATTTTTTTGGTCAATTCTCTGCAATATTGTGACTTCATTCTCACCAGAGTGCCTTTGGTCACAACAGTACAACCTTTGTTTGACAGATGCACTTACAGTACAGTTAGACAAAGCAAATGTGTTTTACCTTCTCTAAATTAAGTTTTTAATTAATTGTAAGATTTTAGATTAATTCTTAATTAAATTTTCATTTACTTTTAAAATCTTAATTCATCAGAAAAATTGAATAGCTTTGAGGAGGATCCTCTTCTCCTGTAAAAAAGAAAAGGCACCACCACTATACAGCTAAGGAATATATAGACATTTAAAATAACTGGAACAGTCATCTCTTATTTTGCATCACGGTAGGTAGCCTAAAGCTACTGAGCATTAAGACATTAATAAAAGTGTCCAAGACAGCAAATAATCATAATAAGTGATGTCAGCAATTCTTCATGACCTTCTAATTTTACAGCTTTTTATTTGAAATACATTAATGAAAGAACCCATTAATCAATGCTTCTGTATTGAAAAGTCCATTTCGTATTTCCATTGAAATTTCCATTTCACCTTTTTATGTATCTGTCACATTAATTCAGACCTAATGTTTCTATGCTATGGGAGAGAGGCAATTCACTTTAAATATCCATTACAAATATTTTTAGGTTCTATTTAAAGCCCTAAGGAAATGCATATGATATGCACTGGAACACCAAATTAACTCATTAAGATAAGCACAATTTTGTCAGTGTTAGATCAATTTATAGTAAAAGGCTGCTTTCTTGTGATGATAATTTATGGAAAGATTTGACTGTTATAGCTCCCAGCAAATCCTTACTAGCATGTCTGTAATCTTACTATGCTGGAAGTATTACAGATAGTAAAAAAATATGCTTAGGCATCATTTTTAGAGAATGTACTGTACCTTAAGGCATTGTGGAATCTTCATCTTCAAGAATATAATTTTTCACTTTAGGGAACTTCCAAAACAGTACATGAAGTGGGCTCTCTCTTGCCTTTTGTAGTGCTCTCTTGTAATGGTGTAATGTGAGCTTTCCACTCAGAGGAAAAAGGGGTAACACAGAGATGAATCAGGGAAAAGACTGTATTAAAAGGATTGCATTTTTTAGGAACTGTATCACAATGAACTCCATTAGCTTGGACAATTCCAATTCTGTAGCAGTTCACACCAAATATGGAATGAATATTTTCTGAAATAGGTACCAGACAGATTTTTTTACTTACATTTTACAAGTCATGTTCTCATTGGCTATAAATCAATGTAACTCCATTTGCACAACCCTAAAGTTCCACTGCAGTATAAAACTATTAAGTCTGAATTGTCATGGTCCAGGTATCAATCCCATTCCTGTTCCTGTCCTGGTCATCCTTACCATAGCACTGTGGCTTAGAAATGCCAGAGCAACCCACCCTAGGTGGTTGACTTGATGAAAACAATTCCACCACAAAGCTTTGACTGGGGAGCTTCCTCTACGACTACTTTGTTCAAGCATTTGGGCAACCCAGTGTTGCCTAAAGCAGAGGGAACACCAGCTTATCAGGGGCAGCCCAGATTTCAATCAGCTCAACCCACTGTGGGACTGCATCTTTAACATATGTCACTGAAACTTACCAGCTGACAAGCCTAAATTGTGTTGGTTTTATTGAAATGAAACTTGTCACAGAAAGAATGGAGCAGTTTTCCAGGCAAGAGATTTTCACATAACATACTATTTGTCTATAAAGCACTGAGATTGTGGTAGCTTGAGACACTGACTAAGCAGGGAAAACAGATGCAACAGATCTCTTCAGTTATTATATATTAATTACATTTGATAACAGAAACCATAACCCCAGATTCAAGATTCCCTTGTAGAAGTTTAAAGAAAAACAAACTCCCTCAAAAACCCTATCACAGACTTCTTCACTGCACAGATGTGCAGCAGACGTGTGGGTTAGTTGCTGAGGCTGCAGTTACAGTCTGCTTTGTAGTAGGATCATGAGGAACATGATATGCGACTGTATCTACCCTGGAGAGTTGTGTGCCCCAACATGAGCGGATCTGGAAAGTGAAACATCCAAGGACCTGACTTTCAAACTATCTGCATTTTGGAGAATGGGGTGTTGGTTCAGATGAGCTCTAGTCTGGGTGTGTGGAACAAACACCCATGACTGGTGTGCCTGCATCAGGTCAGCTCCTAAAGCACATTTTCTGGCTTGGCTTAGTTCAAAAGGCAGCCTGTGTGTGAGAAAAAATGTTCTGCAACATGGACTGACAGAAAACAAGGTTGAGTTTCCTCAGGAGTTCTCACTCAACTGGTTCAAGCTGAAGTGCTCATAAAGATTCACCCTTCTCTGTGTACCAATGCCTTCTGTGATGGAATAGATGACCATTGCTGAAAAGATAAAGTCCATCAAGCAAACTGGTGATGGACAGGTGGAATAAGTTGTAGTGAATCTTAATTAGTACTCCTTCACTTTTAGATACAAGATAAAGTTAACCTTTGATACCTACAAGTGATTTTGTTAGTGCTATTTTTTAATTCATGGCCAAATGATGTATGAATCCTTATACATCCTCAGGCTTATTTCAGGCATTTTGCCTGAGTAAAGACTTTGGGATCAGGCTTATAGATTCTAAACTCTTAAGTTCCTTTGGGAGACATAAATCATGACTTCATATAACTTGGCTAAATTAAATGAAAGAAAATACATGTAAGAATGTGTACTTGTTAAAAATATGTATTTAAACATATATTGAAAAATCAAGTCTTGTTGCACTGATGTCATCTACAAAGGTGGGGCACTGGCTGTGAGGTACTTCAGTGTTCTGTGGGCTCCTATAAAACTTGGCCAAGAAGCAAAGGCATTTCAGTTTAACAAGCTAATAAATAGTTTTGAATAACCCACCTTGTGTCTCATAACATTTGGAATCAAAATATAAAGCAAAGTCAAGGAGGATAGAAAATAAAGAAATACAAGGCTGCCCTCTGCCTCTTGCACTGTAAGGGATGTAGAGGATAGTGATGGAACTGTTGCTTTTTAATGGTCATGGTCCACTGGCTTTTCCGTTTTCCACCCTCTGCTTCAGTAAATGGGGTGTTTTACTGTATCACACAAAATTAAAAATATATTCTGAGACAAACTGAAGATTTATTAAAAAAAAAAGTCCTGTGCAGAATATTTTTCAGGGAATTACATGGTCTCCACAGGTATGCCAGAAAGTTCAAATGTTGCAAGAGGAAATCATCCTTTGTCTTGAAATTTAGTCTATAATTGATAGAGTTGATTTGCATTTAATATTTTTGTTGAGGCTGACCCTTTTCTAGGATTTTTTAATGTTCTTCTAGGATTGCAAGAAAGTCACCTTGGTGTTAGCATTACAGCTTCCCCGACTGCCTGATAACCTGGCAACACCACTGTGATCCAACCAGATATTTTAAAATAAAGAGAAGTGAAAGAGGAGGAGAAAGGCCACATTCCTGTAGGATGAAAACATTTTAGTGGACAGCCTCTGCATTTTACTGCTGACAGTTAGTATTAAATTCAATTAAGTGATTTAGCTATAGAACAAAGATAAAAATTTTGGAGATAAGCCTCCTTTCACTTATTGTTGGTATAAGCCACGCCTTTATGATTGATTAACCAGTGTCTAAGCTGAAAAGTTTTGATTTTTAACCTGTTTTGAGAGACAGTATTTATTTTTGGCTGGTGTATAGGGCAGAAGAAATAAGAAAAGCAGATGATGAGTGACACGGTCCGGTCGCTGTTGACTTTCCCCACAGCCCGGGCTAACTCCCTGCGACAGCGGCTGCCGGCGCCAGGGGGAGCACAGTCCCGATACTCAATAGTGTGGGCTGTGCTTAAGGACAAACCCCTAGTCTGCCCTTGGGCAGGATTAGTCCCGGAAGAATGAAGCACACACACATCGGTGGATAAAGGAAGCAGGGAGACTTCACTGGGTGCTGCAATCCAACTTTATTGGAGCTCTGAGGCAATCGCTCCTCAGAGCCCTTCTGCAGTCAGGGAAAGCAAGCCCAGAAAAGCCAAGAACAATGTTGTGCAAGAACTTTTAACTGGGGGTGGTTACATGGGAATGGACCAATGGGAAACTGAGACGGGAAGGGCTAGGGAAGGATTGACAAGCCTGGACAACCAATAGGAGTAAGGGGAGGAATAGGGAAGGTCACATGCACCTATGATCTGTTGAGTATTAGGGGATTTCCCAGGAGGGGTCTAATAACTGACAGTGAAGATGCTGGAACAAAAGGTGTGATTTAGGTGATTGATAGGGAAGGGACTGGAAGAAGGGGTGGAGTTGAGGGGGAGTTTAGGGGATCTACATAAGAAGGGGTGTATGCACTCAACAGAATAAACCATTACAGAACAGGGGTAGACAAACCATTAGAAAGAGGAAGATAAACTTAAAAACACACCACCACAGATGAGGATAATGTAATTCAATAGTAGCTCTAATTATATTGCAATTGCTTTGATCTTTAATGACTTAGTTTAGCTACTTTTGATGAGAACCCCTAGGCTTTTACATGTGGAATACCAGAAATAAATTAAAAAGAGTAAATTTTAAATATTGATTTTATACCTGAAGTATCATGCCATGGATAACATCCGCTTTTTAGCTTCAAAAGGCACAAACTGAATCCACACACAGAATTTCAACCAGTGCTTGTTGTAGGCCATGTAAGAGCACATGAGCACTGTGTGACCACTGTGGGGCCATTATGCGGGTTGAACCTACAAATCTTTAGGTGTTTGCCATCTTTAGTAATACCTGAGTGCCCCAATTTAAGGTAGGGAATTAAACATGCAGCAAATGAGAATCACATGAGTAACATTTGGAAAATAATTACAATGAGTATGTTGATGGAAATCATCCAAGAAAAGCTTTGACAAAATGAGCTCTGAAGTACATTTCATCTGTGTTTACATTTTTCACACTAAAATACAAAAGTTTATATTGTTCCCCTTTAGTCCACCTGGGAAATGAGGGATATTTCTCTTATATGTTTCCAAAAAAACAAAAATAAGATTGAAAATAAATGTTAAACCGCTAGCTTAAGGGCATATTTTCATCTTGTTTGGAGCAATAACTTTTAATAGCATTAATTAGAGGCATACATACTGGAGAATAAATCCACCTGGGCTTGTGTGTCAGAGGGAGGTGAGCTGAGCTGTGCTGTCTTTGTCTACATGGAATGATCCGAGCACACTTTGTATCACATATACACTCCAAGCACACTTAGTATTTCATATGCACAACCACTTTAATTACAGTCTTTGCCCTTCACTTTGCCAGTGAGTCCCTGCATAAATAATTAAGAATTTCTGTTCTGAAGAAATACATAATATCCATTTATTAACCTTTGCAGATTGATTTTCCAGAGGAAAAAAAGTGGGAAAAAAAGTATTTGCCAATGCCTGCCTGTGTTAATATATTACAAACACAAAACTCAGAAGAGTAAGAGAGCTAAGATGGTATTATTTGTACTACTTCTGTACTAGAGAGGCATGTACATCTTTCAAACGAGGCTAAAGCCCTTGGTGTAGCAAGCTCTGCAGATAGTCCCAGACATTCTCGTGGAGAGACCTCTAGGCCTTCCTTGTGCCCCAGCCACTCACTAGTACCTTCCAGTGAGTCAGATTATGCAAGCACCACACAGTCAGCTTCCCTTCTGCTGTCCAGACAAATATCAATAAAGTTAGGGGTACAATGGGCATCTTTAGCTAGTGAAGTAAGGTAAGGCATCTCCTTAGCCAGAGTAAACTGAGATGGACTATAAATAGGAATTGAAAGCTTGTTTAGCTGATGAGTTTAGAAGAACAGTCAATTTTTTGAGTTATGTCTTGCTTAGTAAAGAGGACTGCAGCAGAGCAGCAGGGATTTAAACAGAATAGATGGATGTCTGACTGGAGTTTTCCTGTGAATGCAGGAATGCCTTGTAAAAGACAATAGATGATGGCTACTAAGGCTGGCAGCAAGGCTGGCTTAGGCAAGACAAAGACCAGACATAGGATAACCCAGCAGATGATAAATGGTACAGAGAGGCAGTTTTGTCCACCATGGGACTCAATAGATTTGTCAACAAAAAGTGGAAGGAGGGGAGATTGAAAAACTAAAAAAAGGATCCTAGAGGCAGTGTTTTGAGATTAACCACCCAAAACAGATTAAACAGCCTTTATTCTATGAGCTAAGCAGGTATAATTTACACCTGTAATAGGTAAAACAACTAAGATGCATCCAGACATGGTTTTAAATTGCATGTGCTATTAGTCACTGTGATTTAAAGCAGCAGAAGGAGCTCCACTGAGCTTAGTAGACACAGACCAAGAGGCAATAACCTGGATTACATCATTGAAATAAATTAAAAGGAAAATAAACAGAAATAACTTCATGTTGTTAACTAGTAATTGCATTAACTCTCACAGCAAGTACACCTTGGCTTTGTTAAAACACAGCTAACATTCAGGTAAAATAACTAAATCTTGGTAACCAGTAGTCCACTCTTGAGCATTTCACTACATTCATTAAGTCAAAATTAACACAACAATTACAATAGAGCCTTCACAAAAGGGATGCGATTTTATTCCACAAGAAAAATCACCTAATCATCTTCTAACTTGATTTCTAAATACAATTTAAAACCGTTTCAAAAGTGTTCTCTCCTTTAGTTCTGTAGATCTTGCCATTGCAGATCACACACACACTGAAGAGCAAAACATTCAGAAAAGGATCTGAAAAGTTCACTCTTAAATCCTAGAATCAAATAAAATACCAATAGCCTAAGGGTGTCAGCACATGCAAACTTCTGTCAGCATCAGTAGGAAATCTGTATTACATGTAAATTAAACAGAAAATTTGCAAACTGATTGCAGCTGATTGGGCTCTTAGCTCTCGAGCTTAGCTTGTTTTCAGCTCTCCATGTATTGAAAATACCAAATTGTCACTCAAAGAATCTGCTCCTAACCTTCATGGCCCAATGTTCTGGAGAGAAACATCATTGTTTGCACTTGTCTGGTTCCAAAGTCTCCCAGTACAAACCTTGGCCTTCACCCTTTCATTTTACAGGATCTCTAGGAAGTGGCAAGACTGCCATTTCTACACAGGGAAATAGATTCTCATGACTCCTCAAAAAAATAGGACTTCTACTAAGATAAAGGAAATAGATGGAATAATTCACTGGCAAAGGCCTGTTCAAAGCAGAAGTTCTTGTAAAGGTGGGTCCACACCACTGGTAGAAACCAACATGCAGATTCCTGCCTTTAATCTAGCTTTCTGGATTCTCTGTGAAAAGTCTTGGCAAAGACTTAATTATAATAATTATAATGACCCTAAGATCCTGGGTTACCCACGTGACATATAACCGCATTTCTATTTGGTTTGTGAGCATATCCTGAAAACATCTGGAATTTCTGGGACTTCACTGTACTAACAGCCCCACTAAACAGTAAACCCAGCCACATTAAGAGCTATGCTGAACCTGTCTTATTGATTACTGAAGAGACATCTAAGAGACCATTAAAAAAAAAAAAATTGTTCTACTTCGTGCTCCAGTGTGACCTATATTTTGCTCTGTCATGTCATGTGCTTATCCCAGGAAGTAGCTAGCATGTTCCCTCATGGCTGTCATGTATGTTGTTTCTCAAACTTTTAAAAGTTTTCCCTTCTATAGGAACCAATCTGGAATGTTTGGCCCATACTAGAAACTCATCTGGGAGGTTTTTAAAGAAAATTTAAGATTATATCAGTGTTGATGATAAATATCTACATTAAAGCAATATACGAAATTAACTCTTTCTAGTTTTGTCATCCTTTGAGACAGTAAGAGGACACCAAGCTCATTTCCCTCAAATAAGTCACAGCTTTTGGGGCACTTGTCAAAGAGATCTATTACTCAGTAAATTGATTTACTTCCAGTATCGATTTTGAGCAACCAACATTTTGTGGAATCTTACCCATATTTCAGGTAAGGAGCTTCATTTCAGGTTTACACCATGTCTGTGTCATAAGAATCTCTGTGACAGCAAAACTAGATAGATTCACAGTACGTGATATAAACTGTATGTTTAAAAGCCCTTGAACAGATATCTGTCTAAACAAACTGCTCCTACTTGTCTAAATTTTACATGTACATATATAATGTTACAGAAAGAAAAAGAAAATCCCTACAAGCTTTCTCACTGACTGATTGTACACTTTTTATTTACTCCACATACAGTTTATGGGAAAATGTGTTTTGAAGTTGCTAATCCGATTTCATGCTCAGAAGCAAATCACAATCTCCCTTATATATTAGATGCATGACAGATAATCTACCTTGCCAATATTTTTCTTTCTGTCAGTTTAGGTACAGTATTAAAAATCAACTTGAAATAATAGAATGGTTTATGAAATGCAGCTACTGTCTGTTCTATATATTTTATTTTTAAGTAAACTTGTGCCAAAAGGAAAGCTCACATAGAGCCAGGAAGTCTGTATGAAATCATTTACTACTCCCCAAAAAATGCACTGAAGAGAAATTAAGTTCTAAACTTTCACTGATCTCTAATAAGGCTCCCTACAAGAAGTTGTTTGTTGTTCATGGGCCAACACTAAAAATGTGATTAATTTCAATTTGTGAAATATGCTTTGATCCTAATTATTACGTATTTGAATGAACCAATAAAAAACCACCCATGTTTGAGATGGGATTGCAAGTAGACTGTTCTACAGGAAGGTGTAAGTCAAGTGGAATGGTTGGAGGGAAGAGAGAGGCAGTAGGTAACTTGAAAAACAGGATGGCGTGACTGTGCGCTCACTAACATTGGTTGCAATAAATTTTTCCTGCTTCAAATCAGACATTCCAGTGCTCTATCACTGATGAAATTCAGATCTCAAAAGGCTGCAGCCAGAAAGCCTGGTTTCAATCCACCACTGGAATGGGGGCATGGGTGAAGGGAGGAAAAAATGAGCTAAACTGAAGATGATGAGATCAGCTTTTAAAGTGCAACATAGTGTGTTTTAATTGTGGTTTAACATATAAATGTATAACTTCAGGATGTCAACTGTCACGTACAGAGAGACAATATGAGGTTATTCCACTCTTTGTTAGTGAAAGAAAAGCACTAGCTCAGCAATACAATGAAAAAAATAGGAGGTTGAAATCAAATTGCATGACAAAAACAGAGGTCCAAATTATATTCTGAGAAAACTCACAAAATACCAAACAAATCCAGCTTTCAGACCGTTCACCTCAGAGTCCAAAAAAAATGCACACAAAAGTGCAGTGAAGCTGCAGCAAATTTCAATTGCTTCAGCACTGGCATGTTGACAGTGTACAGATGTAGAGTGCTGTGGGCATGTCTTTATCCATAGGGCAGAGGGAGTGCTAAATTACAGAGCTGTCTTGGGACTGATGGTATAGCAGTGATTGTCCAAGATACATAATCAATTTTTACGAGACATAAATGATGCAAACATTATTTCATTACTCATTACATGTCTAACAGTCATGTGCTTCAAGGAGATCTTAAGGGCTAGATTACAGAACTAATGTAAATTAAAGTGGTTCAAAATAACATAGTTTTGAGGATTTCGGTTTTAATGGAGTTAAAGTATTTGGATTCTAAATTAGGTGGGAACTGAAATTGCTAACAAAGGTTTAACCAATATTTCCTACCTATGTGTTAGCCTCCATTAACCAAGTCAAGGGGCAGGGACTCGGCAAAATAAAAAAAGATCTCCAAAAGCCTCTACTAGCCTAAGAAAACCTTGCTCTGATACCAATATTATCATGACCAGCATAATCCTGCAAGCACACAATAACTACTACTCTCTTAAAACTAAAACTGTAAACCCATTAAAAAGCGATGAGATGTTGTTTAACTCATTTTGTTTGGAGACATTTAAGCTCTTGTTAGTGTAACTAATGACAGTTTTATATAGTGACAGATTAAGGCCAAGTCCCAGTTAGTAGCTGCAAATGCTCCATAGTAACACATCCTAAACAACTGCAGTCAGAGCACTGGGTTTACTGTTATCTACTCCCCTCCTTTGAGTGCATGCTTCCCAGTTCAGGCATTGTTGTGAGCAAACTCCACAGCTGCTCTCTGGTCTCCTTCCTGTCCTGGCTCCTTAATGTGGAAGAGGGATGCTCTCCCTGCCAGCATGTTTCAGAGTAACAGACAGCAACAGGACTAAGGGGAGCAAGGCTTGGAGTCTTCAGGGTTTTTAGAAGAAGAAAGGTTGTTTCCCTAATAAAAGGTAGCAAGAAGTGAAAGTGAAGGAAGGGAAAGGAGGGGAATGGGGCGGGAAAAAGGAGTTTCTGAGATTTGGGCTTTGCAGCCAAAAGGATGTTTGCCTTGATGGCCAGAGCAGGTATTTTTCAAGACCCTGATATTTTGCTCGAGATCT
>WEIV01012193.1:7969-24495 GCA_013390005.1 Calyptomena viridis
GTAAATTTAAAATAACACATTTTAAATATAATGTAACAGTACTTAATAATTAAAATAAAGCTGAAATGCAATATAAATACATCAGCTAAAGGAGTTTTAAAATTAATTTTAGATAACTTGCTTCCATGAAGGAAAACAAAAGAGTTAAACTCCTATGTTTGTCACAAAGAGGAAAAGCTTTTCTCCTCATGCTAAAATAAAATGGTCACATTTAACAAACAATTCAAATTTGAAGATTGCTTTGATTTTTCCAGAAAATAAATTAAAATTAAATGTTCTGAACTTGATTTGACCTGAATGGGGCTGAAATGAGAACTTTTCCTTCTTTCTTTTTTAAGTAAGTAGAAGAAAATCCTGAGTGCCAGCAGCATTAAGAACACCATGACAATTTGTCATATCTGATATCAGAATACATAAATTCATTCTGAATCAAGTCAATTAAAGTATAGAATACTTTTTATTCAGCTCATGAAAGAATCACATTCTTGAGAATTGGATAATGTATTGGTAAAATACTTTCTCTACTTGAAAAAAAACTTTTTTTAATTCCAAGCAGCTTTTTCAAGACCATTTTGAGGCAGATTATAAGGTAAGCAAGTATTTTGTCTTATTCAGCTTGTTGACTTTAGATGCCCTATACAAGAAAAGTTAGTTCACTAAAATTCTCTTTTTTTTTCTCGGTACTTCTGGCTGGCATTTAACACATCATTGAACCTGATGGTTCTCTCTGAAGTGCTTTGCTGATCTTATGGATGCTATTGCTTATGAATACTTAGTATTTTTGGACCAAAAGTTTCTGTAACTCCCTAGAGTGTGACTCTGTGAGCACGTCTACAGAAGTATTGTTATAGCAACCACTACAGGTAATTGGAACCAGAATGTCTTGGGCCTGTGAGGATGCATATTTTATGGATTATCTGTGTTGTTAAAGGCTTATGTCTTATGAACTTGTTTGCTTTTATGCAGCAGTAGAATTCCAGTGTTTCAAATCACAACACCCATAGGTTTGGGGAAAGAAGTGGGTAGATGAGGACACAAATACAGCAATAATAATATTGATGGAGAAGAACAAGATCAAGATCAGAGACACAGAGAAAAAACATGGGTTTGGGGATATTGTATCTGTTCATAAATTTTGTTCAGATGAGGATGATGAGGCTGAAGAATATGAATATAATAAAGTGTGTTTTTACAAGGAGAATAAAAAGAGAAATTCACAGACTAATACTTCAGTAGTGTTCTTCCAATACAGAAAATTAATCTTTGGCAAGTAATATACTCATTTCAGGGGGCAGGTTTGCTTGTTTGCTACATTATGGTTTTGTAATTGTGTCTGCATTTAGCTGCTCCTCAGCCATTGGAAACAGATCATTCTGCCCTGCAATTACAAATATTGATTTACAATGACATTTGTCTCTTGTAAAGTGTTTCTGTAACATCTGCAAAAACAGATGATGCAGAAGCATTAATCTCTCCATCTCTCTGATTTAAAAAAATAAGTGGTTTTGCCCTGTATGTCATGAAGGAACATAACTGCAATGAGTATTTCAAAGAAAGGATTATATTTCTAAATTTCCTATGCAGTGGCGCTCAGCATACAGATAAATATTATGGAACACTACAAACACAACAGCATATGATTTTGGCATGTTAAGCAAATAGAAATAATAACATGCAAACTGCCCAACCTGCTTTTTGGTTCAAAATGTACCCCAAAGTATAATTGAAGTAAACCTGGTGGAAGCTAGAAATGAGACAGGTTTTGATACACTACACAAACTGGATTAGGTTTATTGCAAATTTATTACTGCTCATGGCCTGGATTCAAGTCTGCAGCCAAAATTGAAGGCAGCTGTATTTCTCATTCTTTATTCTTTCATTGTGAATATCTCATATATTGTCCTCTATTTTTCCTATACAAAACCTTCATCAAATGGCTTCAAAACAGAAACCAGAAATAAAATATCTGAGTTCCATAACAATATTGAGAGAGTCATTACACAACAATCTACTGGCAAAACAGGCCAAGAATGGAATATGAGACATCCTCCCCTTCTAACTCATTATTCAAGTCTCTTCATTCTTTGACACAGGTGAAATGTCCCCCATTGCTTTTCAGTATTTCTTACCTCTTTTAAAAGCAATTGACATGCTCTGTTTAATACATTTTCAAAAATCCAGAAAAGTTTCTCAACAATACAACAATAAATAATAGTAAGTCCAAAGAAAAGTGTAGAAGAAAAATCTGATATGCAAAATAACCATGTAATAAGCTGGAGTTCTTCCTACACCATTGCTTTAACTCACTTTGGGACTCAGACATAAAGTGAGTTACTAAGAAATATTAACTACTTAGATCCTACTGATCTTGTTGAAAAGAAAGGATATTAATTATATCCCAGAAACAACTCTTCTCCATTTGGGAAGACTCAAATACACAAGGTATCCACTTTGTGCTGCCACATAATATAGAGGACTGTGTGGAATGTGCTTTTCTGAAGATGAAGCTCAGCAAGTATACTTAGAGTATATCATAAAGTCTTGAGTGTTGATGCATAGCACATGATTCAGCTCATCACTCACTGGCATCTGAATCTATCCTTATCTGGATGGACTACATCTCCATGGACTGCTGTTAATGGAAGCTCAAGCATTCAGGTAAACATTTAAACTGAGATTTCTTAATTTGAAATTCACTGTTACTTTAGGTTTGGCCATACAAGTGCCATTTCAAGTTATTAACTTTTATAGCTTAGCTCAAATCTTCTAGGTGGGCTTCACATGGGTTTAATACCACCCATAAAGTATCCTTATGAGATGACATGAAAATAGATACTTTTAATATTGTGAGCCTTAATGGTAATGGAGCCTTTAAACTTAAATATTTGTTGACTACAATTTTAGAAAACACAACGCAGCACTTTTATTTCTGCACTGCAAAGCCTTTGGTAACTGGTAACTGGGAACTTGGAACTGGGCAACTTTGTTATTTAGAAGTCAAAGTCTTTCCTGTCCCATGTCTGAATATTTCTGTGCCTTTATGGTCTTGAGTTAGACTTACAGTTCAAGTGGCAGAACTCATATATTTGCAATTTTCACAAGCTTATATGCCTCATTCTCTTTTTATGTTCTTCATCCTGCCTGAGCTTGCAGGCTCTGTGTGGTGGAAATCATGCCCTCTCTTTTATCCTTTTTCTGAAAACAGCATGAAGCAAGGCCTGAAACAGAAACCTGTATTACTATTGCAGCTAAAATATCTGCAATCAAACTAATATTGTGATGGACATATGTAACTATTTAGCCACTTTTGAAATCAAGTATAAAACCCATTTAATAGCAGTAACTGCAGAGGGGTGAAAGATGTTGTATCTTCAAATATTATTTTTACATATAGAAATTAGGAAGAAATCCTTAACTATGAGATTAGTGAGGCACTGGAACAGGTTGCTCAGAGATGTTGTGTCTGTCCCATCCCTGCAAGTGTTGACCAGGTTGGATGAGACTTTGAGCAACCTGGTCACTAGATGATCTTTGGAACTAGATGATCTTTAAGATCTCTTCCAACTCAAACCATTCTATGATTCTATGATATGTGCTTAAGCTGGTACGTCGCAAACTCTGAGAGCATGAGATCAACCACTGGCAGTGGTTCTACCAAAAGGAGCCACCCAGCTGGGCTGAAAAAGTGTTTGAAATTGCCCTTGTTTGAAAACACCAGCTCCCTGCTCTCACTGTGGCTACTGTGATCAAATCTGCCAAGACTTCCATTGCATTTTAACATTGGTAAGTGGGACAGATGGATGCCAAAGTAATCTCTGTCTCTGTGGTAGCTTATCTAATTAAACATTTAGAAAGAGAAAGGTATAATTGCAAAATAATCTATCTGCTTTTATTGTGTGCTTTCCCTTAAGACACTCCTGTCTTTCTGACAGAGAAAATAAACGTTGACAGATGTTTACTTTCAAAGTAAAAAAGATAGCGGAGTTCTATTAACACAGACCGTATTCAATAGCAAAGCTTTTTTTCCACTGCACCCGATGCCAGCATTCTTTGTAGAACAAAGATTTTGGTACTGAGTAAAATTTGATTTACATGCCTGAGGGAATAATAAAAGAAACCTATTATGGAATGAAATGGGCTGTAATCACATTGAGAGGATAGAGATTGTTCCTTGGGTGAAGAGGGGGCAAGGCTACTGCCTGGTAAATAGCCTATTGAAGAAATAAAAACAGTGTTATCCAAAGTACAACATACGCCAAAGTTTGAGGAATGATGTGTGTAATTGCTTCACAACACAGACTTCCATTGCTTTCAGCTGGAGATGATGTGCACTGAGTGTTTATCACAGGGCACAGGCAGGGAGGCACTGTTGGACATGGAACACCAGGACAGAGCAAAAAGCCATCCTGCCATTCTCACTGGATCATGCTTTAGTTAATGTCAACTCACATGCCACACAGAAAGTCAGCATCCAAGTCTAAGGATGGGGTCATTCTCCCCACAGTACACAGGGCTTGTGGAGCAGGGCTCTGCTTCCCTGGCCAGGAGCCAGCCTCAGCTGCTGCTGGACTCAGCACTAGCCAGGCAGGGAATGATTTCAATTACTGAAGGAACAGCTGCTGCTCCAGAAGACATAGGTGAAGCCAATCCCTTCTCCAAGAGCTACTTGAACTGAGCAAAGAGCTGGCCTGCAGGCCCAGGGCACAGCTGCATGGTGTTACTTTGCTTTTCAAGTACAGGACACACAGCAGCAGCTCCTCATCAGCAGGGACTGATCTCCACCACATCCTCTGTCTGTCTCCACTAGTACTATTTCCAGTAAGCAACACTGTGTTGAAAGCTCAGGCCACTTGCTGCAATTTTAAGGATATACAGCACTCTGTGCCCTGTAAGCTGACACATTTCTGGATGAATTTATAGACAGAAATGCTGGGCTCCTACAGGCTTTCTAACTCTCCTTCTGGTTACTCCTCATGACAGACCTAATGTCTGCCCTTCTAGCAATTTAGTATGCTGCAATTTTACAAGGAATTTTCCCCTATTATCATGCACTAGGTAAATGCAATTCTAATTATATAAAAATTATTATGACTATACAATGATATAAATTACATTTTGAGGCAAATGATGAAAGTTATAGAGAGATGTTGAAAAAGCTAGTAGTAAAAGTGGTTCAGTGATAAACACCAGAGAAGAAAAAACCAATATAGAAGCAGATGTTTTGTGATTTGAAGATTTGAATTGTCCTTGTTTCCAAAATGCTACAGAAGTGATTGCAGTTGACAGCCACACTTCTTGTGATAGGCATAATGTCATTCATTGCTTTATACTTGAATGACTTGGATGCTACACAGTCTGTCAAGTCTAAATCTATTTAAGTCATGACAATTTATGTTACACTACAGTACATTACTTGTTTTGATCATAAGGCTAAAACCATTCTTGCATGAAATGAACTGAAACTTTGAAAAAAAAGTCAAGTAAACGCTCTTTTACAAGTAACTGAATTGTTCCGGACTGTAAGATAGACCAACAAACTACAAATCCAGTGGAGCAATGCAGAAGACTAAACCTTCCCCCACTCAAATCTTGAAGTGTTTAGATGAGTGTGACCAAGGCCCAGAAGCATTAACTAAATATCTCATCATAGCTGAATACACTCTGGAGGAGATCTGCTCTGCAGACAGAAGGTTGGTTGCCTTTAAAGTAGCGTGTTTGGGTTATTGCCTTTTGTCAGAACATAATTATTGCAATATTTGGTTTTCTGTTTTTAAAGATTGAAAGATGCATAGAACAAACATCTGGGATAGTTCTTTGACCTGCTGGCTGTGGGAGAAACAGAGATCATGGAAAGAAAATAGAAGAAAGAGGAAATTCTCATGATTCTTAGTTCTATGGACTGGTGTTAGGAGTTTGTTCAACCTTGGGCTGATTTATTCATATACTAAAACTCCTAATTTCTTAATCTTCATTTGCAAGATTAGATTTGATATACAACCTCCTTATTGGAATATCTTGATATTCAGTTATTTTCAGACATATTTTAAGGAGTTTTAACCATCATATAAAGAAAAAGCTTCACTTTTCTATGTGAAATCCCTCTGGTGCATTTTTTTCCCCAACCAGCTTTTTTTCCTTGAATTTTTTAAATTAAAAAAAAAGAAATCTCTTCACCAATGGCTTTGCAAGTTTACAGGCCTTTCTTGTTTGGTTGGTTGCTTTTTTCTCTTCTTGATGGTTTATTTCTTTTTCTCTTGAGTAAATAAAGTGTAAATAGGAGAAAAAAATACTAAAGGGGATAACAAGTCACCAGCTACTAGAACCCACATGTGGTAAGTGAGCTTCTTGCTTTCCATATACCTAAATTAAACTACATTATAAGACCAAACTACTTTAATCTCCAAATCTATAATTTAACACTATTTCTCACTCATTATTTTCCAAATAATCGTAATTCTCAATCCATCTCTTTCCCAATAGCAAATATATTAATTAATACTGAAGCATTTTTTACTGCGTTTGAGGGACATCCCTTTGATTTGTATCCTTTCACCCTTACTCTCTTCTGCCTCTTTTCATTATATATTATTCCAAGAAGAAATAACTTCTTGAAAAATCTGGCTATATGCTTAGCTTACAATAAAAATTAAAAGACAAAGATTGGAAATAGAAGGTTTAATCAGGGTTTGCAATAAGAGGATGAATTTGGGAAAACTAATATACCCATGAAATTTCATTGTTCAAACATAAACCCAGATACCTTGGCATGCCAGGGAGATCAGCAGCAAATCCTATTAGCAAGACAGTGGAAGGAGAGGATCTGTGCTCTGTGCTTTTAACAGCTGCAGTGAAATGGGAGTGTGAGCAAACAGCTGCAGTGATGAAATATGTAGGCAGTGCTGTACAGAGAAGTGTTGTGAATACCCAGGAAAACAGCAAATTAAGATAAACACACCCAAAAGTGTCAGCATGAGGTCTCAAAAAAAGAAAAAGAAAGGAAAAAAATAGAGCTTACTGTTCTCAAATGCATATATATATATGTACCTCCAAAAATATTAAATTGGACTATTTAAGCAGAGAGAAAAATAATTGACAATGCAACCCTTTGCAAAAGGGATTTAGATGATTTAGACAGTAGTGAGTTCTATCTGAGTTTGTAACAAGACACTGTTGTTAAATCAAAAATTAAGAAGTCTGTATTCTTTCTTCTATCCTTTTCACTTAAGGATATCGTTATCTATCTAACTACCTATATGTATTCTGTTGAAAAAAGAAAAAATCCTTCTCTGTGCAACACTACAGCAAAAGCCTGTGCTGTCTGCCTTTCTCTTTATTGGAAAATTTACTGAAAAATTACAGTGAGTTGAGAAAAAAGTGCTGACAGTGATTAAAGTTGAGGAGGAGTGACTTATGAGAATGCTTATACACTCCTAAGGGTGCTCTTCCACAACCTTGGTTTTCTTTGATGACAAAGCTGCTTAAGACATTCATAACAGCCTCGCAGCCTCTGCTCATTTTCTTTCCTCATGCAGGAGTTTCCTGCTCCCTCAGGTCTGCCAGCATTGCTGATAAGGCCATGTTGGAAACCAGAGCACTGAATACCTGAATTTAGAAAAAAAAATTATAGCCCCTCTTCATTTAATAGCCAGAAATTCTTTTTACACAGGTCTGTTGTCTTGTCCAAGAGTGCAGTACTGGCTCCACAACTGATTCTACCAATACATCCTAAACAGGAAATTTATGGGACCATATTTTGGAATAGTCAAGAGCAGAAGGAAATTAGACTCTTCTGAGAAAGATTTTGGTGTTCAGGGAAATCTTTTTTAGGTTTAGTGACCTCTGAACTGATGGACTTGTATATGACAACAAAACCTGGAAGAGACAAAGTACTTGGCAAAAACCAACAAGCAAGGAATGTACTAGTTTATAGATATATGTGTAACATATAAAAAAAGTTATCTCAGTATGACATAAACAGAAATCCTGGCATTAAAATCATGACAAAAATGTCAGGTTGAATATTATACAATACAATCTGAAGGATTTTTTTGCATGAAAATATAGTATGAAATATTTGCAGAAGCCTCAAGAGCAATCCTGTATAGAATAAGAACAGGTTACAGAATTAAGGATCTTTTTAAGCTGGCCAGTGAAATAGTATTTCCAGGTGAACTTTTTTATCGTATTAAAGGATTTCTTTTAGATTACAGATACTTTGTTTTGGATACAGCAGCTGTTTTAAAAGTACACCAGTGTTTTGAATGCCACTCTATTGAAAGCAAAGGAAAGCTGAACTGCAAATTTATATACTTTTATGCTGTTATAAAAGATGAAATGAAAGTTCTTTAGGAAAGCATTAATATGCTTTACTCTTTAGTGTTTTCTTTTTTTTATTTGTTCATTTTTTGAAATTTGAGCCCAACAAAATGTTTCCTGAAACTGAAAGATTAAAAACCCAAACAATGGAGGAATTGGTCTGAAGAACAAAATTAAGACAGAGGGAAGAAAAACATTAAAACATATTTGAATTTTTTAAAAATAAAATTTCCTCTACTTGGAAGGTCCTTTAAAAATTGCTGGGAAGACTTAATAGAGAATTAAAGTGTGATCAATATCCACCACATTAACAGAATACCAAGAATTCCATGGACAAAGATTGTTTGGAGTTTGCTTCTAAGCTATCTCCTACCAAATTAGTCTCAGAGTGCTAGTTGCTCAAAAACTGCAGGTTTTTTAAGTTTTTGGGGTCAACAGGAGCAGTGCTGCTGATGCCAGTGCTCTATAGCTTGGGAAACACTGCAGCTGCTATGTAATGAAAGACGCCATACACATGGAAGAGGACATTATGTGAGGCTGGAGTGTTTATAATGAAGGGATAGAGTGAATTCCCCAGTCATCATGGACAGCACTCGGGCATCACATTTGCACAGACTGCTCTGCACTGCTTTACAAACAGCCTGTGTTTTATGAGGCTGTTTACAGCAGCAGCTTAGAGCTGTGCTATTTATAGGCTCCTTCCTCCACCCCACCCCCCTCCCAAATGTGAGAATACGATGGACAATTTCATACCCATAGCTGAGTTAACATAATCAGCCTTTCTTTGGTGTGAAAAAAGCGAGGAGGATGGGGAAGGCAGGAATCAGTATGTCAGGTTGTTTTCTCTGTCATTAGCAAACAGTTTCTCTTCTCCCCCTCATCTCCCATGCAAGACTATATAAAAGTTTGGGAGAAGAGGGTACTGGGAATGTGTATTTGGGCCATATATCACTGGTTGTGTTGCATATACAGCAAGGCTGTCTCCTCTTAGTATGTAACAGAATCATTTAATCCTTGGCAATGGGTAAAAGTCCCCTTCATTCTAAAATTTTGAGGTATTGGCCCTCTAAGCCCAAAGCTTAAGAGGTGGCAGTTCCTACCTTTCTGCCTTACACAATATGCAAAATTGCCCCTTTAGAAAAAGTGGCACAAAGATGATTAAGGGCTTAGAGGGGAAGCCAGAAGACAGAAATGTGCAAGGACTGTTTGCTGGTGGCTAAAGCATTTCCCAGATTCTCCACTGGCAGTGACAAGAAGCACAAAGGACATTGCACTGTATGAGAATACTAGAAGATCTGCAAAATGAGTTATTTTGCATAGTTAAAAAAAAAAAAGGAAAAGAGAAAGAAAAGCAACCCACGTGTATTGATGTTGGCTCTTTGTAATTCTGCAAGTTTCCTTGTTTATGCAGCCATACTGAGTTTATGCATGTTTAGCTTCTGTTATGACTGCAACAGAAATTTTACTGTTGTTGTCTTTGGAGGCAGATAAAAGACAGAAGGACAGGAACATTGTTCCATTGTCATCAGGATCCTACAATAATCCGATTTGGTTTTGTTTCCTTTGGAAAACAAATATAATGACGACATAGAAAGAACTGTAAAACATTACTAATGCAATTCAGACTTTAAATCTATCCCAATTAAGAGTGGGATTTTCTTCACTTACTTTAAGACACCTAAAAATTTGGGATCTGATCTATGAGTTACCCAGCTTCCCTCTATCATCTGTGGAAAAAGAAGTGCTTCCAGTGTGACTGCCACCATTATCCCTCATAATGTAAACAGGACAAATTGTAGAGGAGATAATCTCTTTCTCTATTGCCTACCAAGAAAGTGTTCCTGACTAGCTCAGCTGATTGAGGTTTTAAATATAAAATATTCCCCACAGTGCCTGATCTGCTAAGAAAAAATTATTTTCCTTTAGATGGTTTTAATCAACACCTTAAGCATTTTCTTTATTAAAATTGAAAAAAAAATTGCTTGTCATAAACTACTAGTTTCCTGATGAAAATGGAATGTTTCTGAAAAAAAACAGACAATTTCTGAGGACAGTTTTATTCAAATTAAAGCATCCATGGATGCAAAACATAATGTGTTTATATAAATATTTGAAAGGATTACAATCTAATCCTTCCATTAATTTGAGATAGGTCTCTAACGTGAATTTTAAAACTGATGAAACAGCAAGATTTTGCAGGAATGAGGAGCTTGTTTAACTTCAGTTTCTGTAAATTAGTTGACTGCTAAGTTTCTTCTGAGTGAAAAGCTGTCCTGTAAATGTAACTGCTTCTGACTGAATGACATATTTTTCTGCTGTCCAAGACCATCTAGAATTACCCTGATAAAAGAATATGGAAGAATTAGGAGAGCTGATAGAAACCTCTTGTGCTCCTCACAGATGGAAATAGACTATTGGTCAAAACAGACTATTGATCTGATTTAAATTCTGAGGAATCCAAAACTGTACCAGCAAGAGACACAATAAAAGGAATAGGTACCTTTTTGGGCAACTGAGGAAGGACAGTTGGAGCCTGGGAAAACAGGGCAATGAATCAAATTGCTATGTGTCTGAGCCTCTGTGGAAAGGGTCTAGAGGGAAATGTGGACACAAAAGTCCGGCTAAAAGGAAACTAGAGTTTGTACATCTGTGAATAATAAATTATGTCCACCTTTCCAGGACTAGGGGTGTCTGGGATCATCTGCATTTGGTCTGTTTTGCCCAAGTACATGGCTGAAGGGCCTGTTTTCACATCTGGTGGTCCTACAGCTTTCCAAGAACAGCAGGTCATATCCATACATGTGATCTCTCTTTTCTGCTTGCTGTAAAGGAAAACACCTACAGACCTGTACAGCAGTGAGAAGGGCACTTTGTGCCATAGTCAGGGTGACAGTGCTGAGTATCTCTGACACCAAAACCTCTCATAACCTGGTTCATCACAGTGCAGCACATTTGATTTGACCTAAATCAGGCATTCAGACCTCATAAATGAGGAGAATGAGTTAAGTTGGAAAGGGCCTCTAGAGGCCCTTGTCCAGCCAGCCTGCTCAAGCAGGGTCACCCAGAGCGTGTTGCCCAGGATCACATTCAGAGAGCTTATGAACATCTACAAGGATGGAGAGTTTGCAACATCCCTTGGCAGCCTGTGTCTCATGCACAGTAAAACTGTATCCTGATGTCCAGAAGGAACCTCTGCATTCCAGTTTGTGCCCATTTTCTCTGGTCCGATCACTGGGCACCACTGAAAAGGGCCTGCTCCCTTTTTCTTTGGACCCTCCCTGCAGGTGTTTATATACATTGATAAGATCCTTTCTGAGCCTTCTGGCTAAACAGTCCCAGCTTTCTCAGCCTTTCCTTATAGAAGAGATACTCCAGTGTCTTCATCATTGTTGTGACCATTTGCTGTACTTTCTTCAAGAAGTCCAAGTCTCTGGGACTGAAGAGCTCAGAACTGGACACAGCACTCCAGCTGTGGCCTCTCCAGTGCAGAGTAGAAGGAAGGATCTTTTCCCTCAACCTGCAAGCAATGCATTGTATAATGCAGCCAAGGATACAACTGACCTCTGAAGCACAGGCACCTGGTGTCCACGAGGACCAACAGGTTTTTTTGTCAAGTTTCTTTCCAGCTCAGTGACTCCCAACATATATGGGTGTATGGGATTGTTCTGCCTCAGGTGAAAGACTTTGCAGTTCCCCTTGTTGGACTTATGGAAGTTCCCATTGGGTCATTTCTCCAGCCTGTTGAGGTCCCTCTGGATGGCAGCACAACCCTCAGCCATTATCAGCCACTGCTCCTGGGTTGTATGATCTGCAAACTTACTGAGGGTGCTGGTTTTCCCATCACCTACACCAATGAAGATAGTAATCTCCCATCTCCTGTGGAAAGTGTTGGTTCTGACTTGGTATCCCGAACAGCAGCCTTTCAACAACTTTCAGATAAAA
Source organism: Calyptomena viridis (assembly GCA_013390005.1). NCBI lineage: Eukaryota > Metazoa > Chordata > Aves > Passeriformes > Eurylaimidae > Calyptomena > Calyptomena viridis. The sequence goes on from WEIV01012193.1 coordinate 20,228, forward strand.
AAGCCTTATAGCAAAAAAACACCTTTTGGGAACCAGACTGGTTTAAACAGAACTTTTTTTTGGAAATTTTTTTTCTCTAGTCCAGGACAAGACTTGTGGTCATACCACAAATTAATCAGCAAATAGAAATTATTCTTATGCTTACAATGTTGTTCTAGGAAATTTCTATCAGGAGAAATTCCTTTTCCTCTGCTGAATCAGGCAGACCAGATTTCATTGCAGTCCCCCTGGTGTTATCCAAATACCTTGACTTGTGACAGTTTCTGAAGACCTGTTCTTCCTTTGGAGAACTTTAAAAAGTTACAAGTCTGAACTACAAAACCTTTTCTTTCTCAGTATTGACACAGTATCTCATGGACAGACAGATGCAACTGCATGTAAACTTCTGTGCAAGGTGTTGAGTAAATTCATATTCACCCAAGGATGGTTCTCATGCTCATTTATAGCTGAACTAGCTGACTCAGACAAGAATTTGTCTCTAACTTTCACCTAAATATCCTCAAAGAAAACATCTTTCCTTTCTTACTCTTGAGCCAATTCCCATTAAAATACTACATTGGTCTTTATAAAAAAGTAACAAACTAGAAATAAATATGGGGAAAGATGGCACGACACCAAGTTTGACAGAGCCATGAATCACACTGCTCAGATGAATGGTCATCAAGAGCCATAAAAGTGCTTCAACAGTTCACACAATGCATTGTTAAAGAGGAGTCATACTGGGCTGGAATCTGGTCTCCGTTTCACCAATCTCATAAAGAGTTTTAGCAAGAGTTGCTCTTGATTTGTGTCAGGTCAGGGTCAAACTGGGAACTTGTCTCTCTCCCCACAGTGTTAGCATTATCTCACAAAAAACTTCAACACTTAAAACTACAGCAGAGAAAGATCCAAGAACAGTTATTGCAATGTAACTCTAAAATGTAAGTCTATCCACATTACACTGACACTTCTTTTTAAAAGTATACTCTTGAAATAGTCAAACTCCATGATCTTTCCCCCTATAAAAAACAGTCCGAGAAAAACTCAATTAGTGGTTAAAATAGTTTTTTAGGGTTTTTGTTTTGTTTTGTTTTGTTGTTTTTTTTTTACTTCAGAAATCACTCATAAAACCTCAGAATCCAGTGAGATATAAGAGCATCTGTCATATACCTGCCAGCAAATGAACTTCAAATTGACAGGGATAATGTTAGAGTTAAATCTCCTTGTCACTTTATTATTCATGGCAGAAAACTGATTTGAGAAAACAATCAGGTACTTGAAATGCAATACTTTATAAGGTGTTTGATTTCTAAATGGAAATTTGGTAAACCTTTTTTCTTTGAAGCAGAAAATATTTAAAGAAGAATTTAAATATGTATGTATATAAAACAGTGGTGGAAATCACAATAAAACTAGAGGGAACAGTTGGCATGAAGAGGTAACTTATTTGATCAGATACTTCATTCATCCTGTTGAACAACATTGCATAACTCAGGATTTGGGCACTTTCTAAATCCAGCAGCATCATATATTTCACCCATAAATGAAAAAACTTTCTAACAAGTACAGACACACATAATGCTGCTTTAATTTTCTTCTGAAATAGCTTAGATTTAGAAACACTTGGTAGGAAGTGACCGAATAACAGACTAACAGCACAGTTTCTTCCCTTTATCTTTGTGCTGGGACTAGGGGACAATTTTCCTTATACTTTAAAGTGTTGTGAGTTCATGAGCTCTAATACTACTGCTACACTAATAGACTTGATAGTCTTAAGTGATAGGGGAAGCAAGGACATTATTGAGGGTCAAAATGGGACTTTAGAGATGCTGAGAATAAAGCAACCACTATGTAACATGAAGAATCCTAATTCTATCCTATATCACAGCTGTTGTAAAGGCTGTTGTGCATCCTTAAGGCATACTGATACATACAGGTCTATTTTGATCACTGTGCTCCATAACGAAAATACAAATTGAGGAAGCAGATCTTTTCTTAGAGGATAGAGGGTGCTATACATAGAAGTGAGTTCAGGCTCAGAAGCTGACAGCACTCATTTGAAATATTTCTTACTTTGAAATCTTTTCCATTCACTTGCACAAAACTAAGTGAAATACAGGAAATACGTAGGTAAAAAAAAAGAAAAAGAAAAGTCCATGAAAGCAGAACTGGATGTTCACTTGTGAACCATGTGTATATATGGAATATCTGGGTCTAAAGACCAGCCTCAAAATATGAAATGAGTAGGGCTCATGCCCCACAAAGGTTTGTGGAAATCTAGAAGATTTCAAGAACTGAGCAGGCAGGGATCATTAGCTGTGCTTTGTCTTCTTAAGCAGACAGCTTTATTGCTCTTTTTTAGCTAAATTAACAAGTTACGGTGCTACTTCTTTTTAAATAAGTTGAGTGCCCATAGGGAGGGATTATAATCAGATTTAGTTAATTGAGGTTTAGTTTATCTGCACTTCTGGATACAAATAGTCTTATGATGAAGACACCCTGCAGCACAGTATATACTGTTGATTTCCTATTCATTATTTGAATAAAAAATGAGAGACAGAATTGAGTAAAAATTTTATACTCTTGCCTTGAAGTTTGGACAAGGGTGCCATGCTGTGAGATGTTCTTTGCACAAGAGCCTGCCTCTGTATTCAGCCTGAAAGATAAAGCTGTACTCATATAGCCAGAAAACCTGTTCTCCTAAACTTGGATTATGATGAAAATCCTGGAATAATGTTTCTGTTCTCTTAATGTGGCCTTATACTGTAGGCCAGGTCTCTGCCTGAACATGAGTAGAAGTAGGACTCTGACTGGACATGGCCTCATTCTTGTGGTTGGACAAGGAGAACTTGATCCCCAAGTCATTGGATATTTAATGTAAACAATACAGTGTGATAAAAACCTGAAACTGCGTAGCAGAAAGAGGCAGACATGTTCTGACTTCTCAAAGAGCAGACCCTTTACCTGGTGTGATACATCTAGCCAGGCAGAGATATGTGTCCAGGGCCCACCAGACACACTGTCTGGAGGGCATGGATGCAGGGTCTGCTAGGTAGGTCATGTATGCTTAACTATGCTTAGAATGCTTAGAAACCAGCATGCAAGTAGTTAAATAAATGCTTGAGAAAATCCATGGAGTCTAGCCTTGTCATCATTCTCCCTTGTCATCACTGTCCGGATGAGCTGGACACAACATCTTAAAAGTAATTTTCAGAGAGTGGAATGAACTTGGATTCTCTTAAAAAGGAACACACTAGATGATGCCCTAATGACAAACCAGAACATGCTTGATATGGAAAAATATCTTCACCATTTTACATATGGTGAACAGAATTTAAAGNTTTACTGCCTCCTATCAAAGTTTGCTTCTGTACAATGAGCAATGACTCTGAACTCCCTCTGTCCTTCACATGATTTCTCAAAAGTGTGAACTCTAAAATTAGGGGAATTAGAAAGTTTTAGACATTGGGCTTTGGGCTTTGAAAAATAACAACGTATCGCATGGATACAGCAGTAACTGAAATGATGTGTTCCTTATTGAATGAGGAGAAAGGTGACTGTATGTACAACACCACCAGTGAGGTCAATGTGTTACAAAACATTAGAGATGATTCACCATTTTCCCAAGAAAACATATCTTGTCAGAAAAGAGTATTTGGCCAAATACAATTTTTCTGTGACTCTTACTTGGGCTTTTTATAAAATCTATGTAAGAAATCTTTGAGTTTTCAAAAGTATTTGAGTCCCCAGTTACAGATTTCTTTTCAATGTCTATAAAAACTCCCACCAAAGTCCCAAAGGACAAAGCTTGAGTTTTGAATGCAAGAGCAAGGAGACATGAGAACACTCAGTGAGCAGCCAACACAGTCATCCTGACCAAACCCAACATGTCCTATACTGTTCCCAACACACTGGGCCTCAGAGGATAGTCACAGAACTAAATATCCCAGAGAAAAACCAGCCTCATTAACAGTGAGTCAAATGTGTGTCAGGGTTTATGTCAAAGAGTAATACAGGGATAAGTCTGGCCTGGTACCAGGAGAGACGGCTGAGTCCTCTAAAAACTCCTGCAGCCATAAATTCAGCTACACTTTCTGAATTCTTTTTATACCACAGTCCAGTGCCTCCTCACTGATGTAACATTCCTCTTTGCAAAATAGGCCTGAGAACATATCATAGGTTCTGTAGCAATGCTTAGGGGTGTTTGCCAGCTGCAAACTGAGTTTTCACCAAAACAACCAAATCACTTACTATCTGCAGTAACAATATAAATCCTGCCTTCATCTGAC